>CABEEJ010004993.1:15467-30462 GCA_901482245.1 Timema douglasi
TAGTAACATTGTCTACATTCCCGATGTGTAAGCTAGTAACATTGTCTACATTCCCGATGTGTAAGATAGTAACATTGTCTACATTCCCGATGTGTAAGCTAGTAACATTGTCTACATTCCCGATGTGTAAATTGTCCCTTGTGATGTCAACCATCAACCTCCCAATCCACGAATGAAAACAATTTCCCGACCAACGCAACCGGTGCTATTCCTCCTTGTTTGGCCTCCCTCCTCTATGAACGAACGCAACACAATGAGGAAGAAGCGTCTTGCTGGTTTATTCGTGTAATTGCAATCCACGTGGTGCAGTAACCGGACTGCAATAAGAGAGCAATCAAATATTGAAGCAGTGTGGTCCCGCGAGATCTTTGTGTCGTCCAATTACCCATGAAATATTCACCCCGTCTGGTGGTGTAATTACAGCGGCCATTACTGATTCACGCCAAGACGCGCTGCACGCAACGTACAACCCATTAGTTACAGATTAAACTTTTGTCTTCACTGGTTTTCTCTCTCACACAAGTCGCTACACTTTTGTTTTATTTTCTCCGCGCCTTACTACCCGTCCGAGTTATCATGAATTAGGCAAGAGGATGGTAGGATGTTATAAGAAATATACCCGAATTTGCGTAGATGATAAGAATAAAACAACCCGTGTCTGTGGCTGCATGGGCTAAGGCGCTACTCTTTCAGTAGACTAGACTGGCGATGATGGTGTGATCGAGGTTCGAATCTGGGTCGGGTGTACTGAGGATGGTTTTTCCCCCAAAGATTGTTTCACTATCCCTACAGGCAAATGCGGGTACACTTCCTCTAAATATAACGTTCCTAATCCCTAAAACTGTACATAAGCGTATAACCCGAGCGAGTAGTAAGACTTACAAACACAACAATCAAACCTCAGACCATTAATCTTCTGTTCAGGGACAAGAAACGAATCCATATTCTTAGTGTAAGAAATAATTGCTGGCCTGTTCTTAGAATGTAACCCGGAATCTGAAGGTGGGGACGTAGGGGACGCGAGAAAAGGCTGGTGTGTTTACACTTTTATAGCAAGACATTTGTTTGACCAAAATAAATAAAATATGTCTTCAGTACAATTATAGAGTTTAATTTTCTTCGCGTGGTGATATCAACAGTAATTGTTGAATATCTGTCTTTAGCATAGCGGCATTAGATGAGAAACTTTTTAAATGAAGAGAAACATTTCTCATTAAATTCCAAGACACCTTTGACAGCTATTCAAGAACTGTTGATTTCACGATGTGAAGAAAATTAAAACTCAATGGTTCTACTGGAGAGATATTTTAATAAGTAGTTAAAAACACGTTTTTAAAGTACATAATTTTTGATAAGAATGAACCATGTTCAACGGACAAAAGTTATACTATTGCCGAAAAATTCAAGTCGGTATCTGGAACTTGACGTCATCTTGAAGTTCGTGTTCGAATCTTGATCATATACTTGAAGTAATAAAATATCAGAACACACTATTGCTAAAATGTTCTACAGAAAGTAAAACATATGTCAGAGGTTTACGAAAAAATCATTTAAAAATAAATGTCAAGTGCTTGTTTCTTAATAGACAATTATAATTCTATTGAAATATTTATTTTAAAATTCACACCTTATTTTATTTTATTGCACACCGCGTCTTACAACTTCCCGGGCTATTCACATGCTTATATATGCTCGCATGTTCGGGAAGGTAGAGAAAAGATACCACCTTACTACACTCACCGGGATTCGAACTCCAACCCATCTTTCACCATCTAACTAGACTAACGCCTTTAGCCATGCTACCACCAGTGTTGATCATTCTTGTGATCCAGGGTTCAATTCATGACTTGGTATAATAATATCACCCTTTATTTTAGTTTCCTCTCACTAAGAAGCAAATCTGGAGATGTTTGTGCTAGAGTGACATTTGTCTGTCAATTACAGTGAATCTACACCGAAACATGACAATAAACATTCCATACAGAGCATATGGAATAATAAACCAGTTCTTGCCCACCGTAAATTATGCTTATAAACATTTAGCATTGAAATAGAATCGTATATTGTTTATTATTTAGAAAACTCTGGTTTTGATGCTCTAAAAAATACGAAATATGTATGTAAATCTGCCCTTTTTAATGTAAAGAAATGTCGCAATGAGTTAAATATGTCTAAATTATGGCTATTTTTCAAATATACTCTACATTTACTAAACTCTAACGTTTTAATAACATATGGTTGTTAAAATAAATTAACAGTATTTATCTATACGTTGAAAATAAATCTATTCATTAGTCATTACTTATTATCATTATTATTTTGTAAAATAAGAAATATTACTTTTTGCAAGATTAAAAAGAATTAATAAATACATATAAAATATACACTAAGGTCTATATTATGTCTGAAATTAAAAATATGTTTTTCTGAAAATCCTCACTTATTTATTTTTGTAATCAAAATAGTTTGAAACACATTTATATGATCTTTAGAATGGAGTGTGAAATATCAAATAGAATTATTACATTTCATTTCCCGAATTATTAATATAGCTAAGGTGGCCACCTACCGGGGAACTAAACGCCGTGTTTGACGTCGAGGAACTCCGCATTATAAAAGACTAACTCTTTATTAAATAACATTTAATGCCAAATTTCACATTTATTTGTATCCTTCTTTAAATTAATAAAGATATAGATTTGGCTCACAAATGAAAGGTTTAAAACAATTTGATATTTTAATGTTGCAAAGCTTGAGAACTGATACTCTAGTAATAAATCCTGTAGTGTGAGATAGGCGGTGCCCTTATGTTGGGATGGGAGGGAGTTTTATAAAATAAACACACACACACATATATGTATATATACTTGTTGATCCAATAAAGAAAATATTGCCTTAGTAAATATGTTTAGTTTAATTTGATACATATAGTTATATCAAAAGTTATTGAATTTGAGTCATGGATATCCTAAATTTAAAATAGGTGACATGGTGGTCTAGGGGTAAAGAGTCAGACTTCTTTACTGGGGGTCGGGGGCTCGATCCTTGGTCCCGGCACATATTTATCTGATTGCCAAACACTTCTTTCACCTTTGACAAGAAGTTTATTAATCACAACTTGTGAATGTGTGGAATGCCAGGCCTCCACCGTGGTTCGGATCCCGTGGGAAACTATAGGTCCTCCATTTCATCTCAAAATCACCCTACCATTACATATGAGCGGAAGTTCATATAATCCGAACGGGTAGTAAGACGCTGTGCTACTTCTGCTAATAATAATAATAAATTTAAATTATAACTTTTCTCTTAGTTAAAAAAAAAAATTTCTCATCGAGCTGCTGGATGTTAGTGAAAAATATTCAAGGACTGTTTACATCACCATGCGTAGAAAATTAAACTAAACGTATCAACTGTAGCACTATTTAATTTACTCCACCACGGTGGATAGAAGCTGTCACGTGGTCAGTACAATGAACCCTTCCGCCGTTAATCTCAGTTTTCTAGACCAAAGCCGCTACTATTTCAATCAAATAGCTCCTCATATTTTGTCGTCACGAGGCTGGGTTGACATAGTTCTAGACCCACTCTGAAAGCGTCGGGAATCGAACCCCAATACCTCTGGATTTGTAGCCGAGAACTTTTACCACTAGATCACAGCAAACGATAAAGTTTGTCTAAATAAACTGGAAAATACTCCTGGTTTCTGCATCACTAGCTCTCCCAGAGGTCGTAGCGACTGTTTCTGTCACTGCCATCAGCCTGTGGAGAGCGAGGGTTACTAACAAGACCCAATGATCCGAGCAGTGGCCGCAGTAATTGGCGACCATTGTTCGCTCTCAATCTCCAGTCGGCACGTACTCTTTCCTGGACCGGATTACCATTCACGAGACTCCTTCCTCAGCCACAACAGACACAACACACGGGAGCTAATACCGGGCCTTCATATGTAAATGTGATTCATGGTACGATACTTTCTTGCACGGTCTGTAAGGGGATACTTCACACTTCTGCCAATAACATCGCTGCCATAATCAATGGCCGGACTGATATCTTGTAAAACATAGCCACTAACTGTCTGGTCACTGTGTTCCTGTTTGTGTGAAAATAGTACAGCAGTATATAGTACTAGACCTGTAACTCCCTGGTCATTGTGTTCCTGTTTGTGTGAAAATAGTACAGCAGTATATAGGACTAGACCTGTAACTCCCTGGTAACTGTGTTCCTGTTTGTGTGAAGATAGTAGAGCAGTAGATAGAACTAGACCTGTAACTCCCTGGTCACTGTGTGTTCCTGTTTGTGGGAAGATAGTAGAGCAGTAGATAGAAGTAGACCTGTAACTCCCTGGTCACTGTGTTCCTGTTTGTGTGAAGATAGTAGAGCAGTAGATAGAACTAGACCTGTAACACCTTGGTCACTATGTGTTCCTGTTTGTGGGAAGATAGTACAGCAGTAGATAGGACTAGACCTGTAACTCCCTGGTAACTGTGTGTTCCTGTTTGTGTGAAGATAGTAGAGCAGTAGATAGAACTAGACCTGTAACTCCCTGGTAACTGTGTTCCTGTTTGTGTGAAGATAGTACAGCAGTAGATAGGACTAGACCTGTAACTCCCTGGTAACTGTGTGTTCCGGTTTGTGTGAAAGATAGTACAGCAGTAGATAGGACTAGACCTGTAACTCCCTGGTCACTGTGTGTTCCTGTTTGTGTCGAGATAGAACAGCAGTATATAGGACTAGACCTGTAACTCCCTGGTCACTGTGTTCCTGTTTGTGTGAAGATAGTACAGCAGTAGATAGAACTAGACCTTTAACTCCCTGGTCACTGTGTTCCTGTTTGTGTGAAGATAGTACAGCAGTAGATTGGACTAGACCTGTAACTCCCTGGTCACTGTGTGTGAAGTAGTAGCAGTAAGTGGTTGCCGTATGGACGAAGGGAGAGATCTACCCTCCATTACCACCTATTAACGGCGTGGTAGATAGTGCGGTGTGTGGTTGGAAGCGGGTGGTTATGTAACGATATCTGTTAGGTTGATGAGAATCAGACCTACTCCCTGTAGGGAGATTGAGGGGAGTAGGAGCACGGGTGAATACCAGGGGTGTATAAACCTCGTACTAAACGAGAGGGTCTTAGTAAAACTGTTCTTTTATACCCGTAATATGGACAATGCTTATTGACACATTGGACTGTAGATGATGATCTTGTAAATTGAAAAATAACACCTGGATATCGGAATAGAACCTGTTATCTTTAGCTGAGTACACCAATGCTGTAACCACTGGGCTATCCAGGGATCGTTTTGTGCTCAGGGTAATACTTCACTCGTATTTTATACAGATTCCATGATGGACGCAAGGAAATAGTCGGCTACATATGTTTGGTCAATTAAGATCACGAGCTATCAGATAACGCAGCCACCATCGACTCATGGGAGCTTTATCTTGCCAATAATAATATAACAAACAATAGTTTCATCTTAAAATGATATGAAATTTATATGCGGCTATAACAGCAACTACTAAATATAATACCTTGTATATTTAATCCATGTACATTATGTGATATATATATTTGTTCATAAAAAGTGTGAACACCTCCTTGTGGGAAGGAAGCTAGAGTTTGATTTTATAGGAGTAGCGGTAAACCCACCAACATTGATTGTTGGTAAATTACTAAAATTTGACGGTATAGAAATATGTTTTATTTGGTTTTTATATTATAAAGTTAATCTAAACTTTAGAAAAGTTTATAATAATACTTCCTTATGAATTACTTAATATTTTTCCTTTCCATTATTAACCATACGGACTAAATATGCAATGCAATTGTGATATTTACATTCACGCAATTGTGACAACATGAGATATGAGTTTTTTTTTATATGTCCGTGTTTATCTTATTAGAATCGATCACTATTAATCATGAAACAAATTAGTATTTTGAAAACCTTATTAAAAGGGCAACCAAATATTAGTGTCAAGTAAAAAGTTTTGTTTTTCATACTAAATCGAATGGACACTATTGACGTCGGGTATTGGCGAGATTAGCTGAACACCGACTCTCTGCCGGGTCGCCATCTTAAATTGTTAATAAAGGCCACCTTTGAAACGGCTTCACTTTCATTTTTCGTTCAAACAATTTAAATAAATTATTTTAAAATATAGATTCATTTTATATAAAAGAATATGTACTAATCAAATATATCGCCTGCGTGTTTTAGCTAACGAACAGTAAAGAGAGTTTGTTTTCGTGATTTAAAAAATAAAAGTGCTGTGTTTATTATTACAAAGGTCATACCAAAATTAAATACATAATATAGTAAAGTTTTTTTAACACTGGTAATTTAGTGAATACTTTGAAACGTGTGATCTGTGAAGTAAATACAAAATATATGTGGCACTTTGTTTATTTCGTTCTTGAACGTCTGGGTTTGTGAGTATGAGCGATTAATTATAAAATGTTTGTGGCATTGTTATATTGTAATATATTTGAATTTCTATTTTAAGTAAATATATTTTTTAATTTTCCTATTGCGTTTGTTTAAAAAAAACATTAAACCAAAAAAATACGATCATGTAAAAATCATTTAAACAAAGTTGCTTACAAATATTTAACTTTTAATTGGCGTTAAATTATACTAAATGATAAAGAAATGTGTTTATTGTAATATAATGAAAACAGTTTTAGCCTAAGTCATCCCACATTTCAATAACAAGACCAGTTTGTCTTATGCGGTGTTCTTTAAATTAATTTTTAAAACTTAAATTCGAATTGGATGGGTGGATATGAATAAACCATAAACCACGTGAGAGAATTGATCTTTACAGTCGTATAAATCTGATTCAAATATGTATAGTAGTTTTCTTATTAATCGGGTACAGAGGAATCGCCTTAGAAACCAGCCGCGCTCATCTCTCATGGTGATCCATCCCCTTAAGAAACCCAATTTATTTGAACTCTAAAATGTTGTGTTAACCAATTGGCTAAGCCTAAGTCTTGAACATTTGTTATTATCGTACTAATATAAAACATAATAAGATAAATGTGATATAGTAGGATAGGTTTATTACTTTAGATATTTTGAAACTAACATGACTTTTTTTTAACTGTTTAACTTTTGTATGAATAAGACATTTTAAAGAGGAAATCTTTAGTTAAAAAAATGAGGTCGCATTGTTTTAAAATAATCTTAGTTACGTGCAGCCCCCCAGCTGTCTCTGTACTCCTCATCTCTTTAGGTGGCACGGTATTCCAATAACTATATACACGTGCAGCCCCCCAGCTGTCTCTGTAGTCCTCATCTCTGTAGGTGGCACGGTATTCCAATAGCTACTGACACGTGCAGTCCCCCAGCTGTCTCTGTAGTCCTCATCTCTGTAGGTGGCACGGTATTCCAATAACTATATACACGTGTAGCCCCCCAGCTGTCTCTGTAGTCCTCATCTCTTTAGGTGGCACGGTATTCCAATAACTATATACACGTGCAGCCCCCCAGCTGTCTCTGTACTCCTCATCTCTTTAGGTGGCACGGTATTCCAATAACTATATACACGTGCAGCCCCCCAGCTGTCTCTGTAGTCCTCATCTCTGTAGGTGGCACGGTATTCCAATAGCTACTGACACGTGCAGTCCCCCAGCTGTCTCTGTAGTCCTCATCTCTGTAGGTGGCACGGTATTCCAATAGCTACAGACACGTGCAGCCCCAGATGTCTCTGTACTCCTCATCTCTGTAGGTGGCACGGTATTCCAATAGCTACAGACACGTGCAGCCCCCTAGCTGTTTCTGTAGTCCTCATCTCTGTAGGTGGCACGATATTCCAATAGCTACAAACACGTGCAGCCCCAGATGTCTCTGTACTCCTCATCTCTGTAGGTGGCACGGTATTCCAATAACTACAGACTTTGGCCAACTGTCCCTTCTATACAGTGCCACCACTGTTGGCCAGCTGACCAAGCTCTGATGGAGTTAAAATCACGCTGCAAGGCTAACCACACGTCGTTCCTCAAGCTACGATTTTAATGGTCCCCGTGTTTAGGATCCCACAATATGGAGTATTTTTCATATTAATTAATTAATTAATTCACTAATCTCAACATTTTCCCATTCTATCCTCGAAATACACCACAAACACAAAAAACACTGCACAGGCACACAAAATACGTACAGTTTGCGCGGTTTACTGCGACATATTGGCGAGACACATTTCGAGGAATCACGCATGTGATGGGAGAAACGGGTCAACGTTGTACCTTCTCTTTGACGCAGGTCAAAAATATCAGCTCATGTTAACACTGGAGGCACGGTCCTCGACGCACGCCAACCGCCCATCCTCCACACGATGCGTCCAACGATCAAGCGTCCAGCATTGGAAGACAATTAACGCATCGTGTGAAGCCGGCATCCGCAACGCCCGTAATCGTTCTGGGAGATCCGTGCGGCGCATGTGGATGACGTCATTTGGAACGCACTCCCCACCAGTCGCATTCTGAAGTCCCGGCTTTATTATCTCTATTTAGTTTAGAAATGGACAGTGCAGTTCATTGTTGAGAACAGTTCAAAGTGATTTAGTTCACTGAAATGACCAGGTCATTTATCTAGTCCAATAGTTCGCGAACTACCGCGTGTGAGTGTGTTATTATTTCCCCCTCTCTTCATTAGTTACTTAGTAACGTTCTATCCTCTGTGGAACGTGTTTAAAGTTTATTTAAGTGGGCCCACGAACAAAAAACTTGTTATTTTTGTCAAAATAACTGGTTTAAGCTTAAAAACAAATCAATAAAACTTAAATAAAAAAAACATATTTTTGATCAGAAGAATAATACTTTAACATTAAATTAGATTAATTACAACATTACCAGTTGTTAGATTAATGCTAGCTCTGTGGTGTGCAGCTAGATTATTTGTCTCTAGTAGTCTATATCGTAACGACCACCCGTGCCACTGATGTCATTATAAATATTAGCACACACAGAAGGCGACACGATATAACTGAGGGATTGATGCTGGGAACCGCCTCCTTCATAAATCCGAGCGCTACGAATGCAGTAGGCTCACTAAATACGAGACATCCGATTCGTGTGACGCTTGTTGTCCGTCCGATGAGGCCTACCTTTACTATAACCTCGGACTCAGCAGAATTTTCTTAACGCAGAATTGTCTGACCTTACACGAGGCAAGATTTTCCCGACATAGAATGCTCTAACCTCACATGAGGCTGATTGTTCATGGCACAGAATGCTCTAACCTCACATGTGGCAGAATGTTCATGGCATAGAATGCTCTAACCTCACATGAGGCAGAATGTTCATGGCATAGAATTCTCTAACCTCACACGTGGTAGAATGTTCATGGCATAGAATTCTCTAACCTCACATGTGGCAGAATGTTCATGGCATAGAATGCTCTAACCTCACATGAGGCAGAATGTTCATGGCATAGAATGCTCTAACCTCACATGAGGCAGAATGTCCATGGCATAGAATGCTCTAACCTCACATGAGGCAGAATGTTCATGGCATAGAATGCTCTAACCTCACATGAGGCAGAATGTTCATGACATAGAATGCTCTAACCTCACATGAGGCAGAATGCTCATGGCATAGAATGCTCTAACCTCACATGAGGCAGAATGTTCATGGCATAGAATGCTCTAACCTCACATGTGGCAGAATGTTCATGACATAGAATGCTCTAACCTCACATGTGGCAGAATGTTCATGACATAGAATGCTCTAACCTCACATGAGGCAGAATGCTCATGGCATAGAATGCTCTAACCTCACACGAGGCAGAATGTTCATGGTATAGAATGCTCTAACCTCACCTGAGGCAATATCTGTTTGATTTAAATGAGCAAAAGCCAGCCAGCTTTACTTACTTAGCCTTTTTTCAATGAGAGAGGATTTGTTTCTTGTTGGATGTTGCACACGCGCAGTAATTGGCGCTCATATCTGCCGGGGTAAAAGAAAATATTCTCGTGACTAGTCCAACCCTTGTGACAACAGTTGTGTCGAGAACTCCCCTCCCGAGTCGCTCATCCCGGCCTCCCTTCTTGGACCAGAGGAACAATTACATCTCCCAGCACGACTCTCCTTGCCGCTATCAAACATGTATGCCATCACACACGGTGTCATCCATGTATTATTCAGCGGCCGCTGCCAGCTTCACAGGGCGCAGTCGAGTGTCTTCACACAGCGAGATACCGTATGAATGAATATGCGCCGGTCTCAATACTTCATGAAGGAACAGAACGAATGGAATGAGCACATGCGACACATCAAGATTGTGTAACTTGGCGAGATGAAAGTGTTTAATGGCTCAATATAACACTAATCAACTTTGTTTAACCTAACCTTTCATATTTCTACGTGCGCTTGGACACAGATTGGACTATTAGTCCCTAAGACTGAACTTTTAGTACTCTTAGACTCACTCGTAACTCACCTACTTCCGCATCAGGGGAAAACAAAAGACAGTCTAGCTGGAATTGATTAATGGAAATGTTTCATTCTTAATAAATCTTTTTTCTCCACCACATTTTTAGCACCGCGTCTCATTACCCGTTAAGGCTATACGCATAATGTACTAATTACGCTAATTTATTGGTGTTGAGGAAGGTTGAATTTAAAAGAAGTGCGCCCGCATTTGTGTGTACAGCGAATGTAAAACAAACTGGGGAAAACCATCCTCAGTACATCCAAGTGTGATTCAAACCCCGACCTCCACATCATCGGCAGTCCAGTATATCGCAAGAGTGACGTCTTCGAGCAGTGTTCTGAAACTCAAGCTAGTCACAAACTCGAGGCCACGGTTTGTACAAACATGTTTGTTAATATATTCTATAGTTCAGTCTTTGTTGTAAATGTTTTTATTATTTTTGTTTTATTACAGCCAAAGGTTTACTGATGTTTTGATTTTGAATTGCCACTAGTAGTGCACACACAGCTTGCGTACCGTAAATAGATACACAAGCAAGAAATAATAGTGATGGCTATCTGTCAATGACCTAAATAGGTAAAGAGATAAAGAGATCCTAAACATGGTCATACCCTTTAGGGTGTCATTATTATTCCCAAATATATAAAACTATGTCTTAAGTACTTATAAAAGGTAGTCACACACTCTAACATAGTAAATAAAGTTGTATGGACCTAGATAAATAGAGCATTAAGCCCTTCATTCTAAACCTTCGCCATATGGGCATAGGAAAATACATCATAATTTTGACAAATAACTCTGTCTTACGGACATAGAAAAAATACGTTAAGACTAACATTCCAAACTATGCCTTATGGGCATAGAAAATAAAGTTAGACATTCTGACACAAATAAACTATATCTGATGGACATAGAAAATAAAGCCAGACATTCTGACACAAAAAACTATGTCTGATGGACATAGTTAAAATGGTGTTAAGAATCAATCCCAGATTCTAACTGTCAAATAACTCAAGTCCCAGATGAGGCTTCATCTGCGACGAGGTGGAGAGACCAACGCCTGATACATCGTAGTCACCAGTAGTTTCTTCGGTGATCTAGATTTACGTACTGGTACTTCCTCCGTCAAATTGATAAAATAGAATGCAAAATGTGAAGCGAGGAATGACTGTTATATAGTAACAGAACTGACGAACTCGAGGAAGGTTTCCATCTGGACATATAAAAGGGAATGGGGGTTAAGTTGTGGAATTGCGCTGAATGACTACTAGCGCTTGTTGATGGTGGGGCGTTCAGAGAATATCTCTGCCATTTCTTCGAAGCGGGGCCTGTGATTAAGATGTCGTTTAGCTGATGGTCCCGGAATATTCAGCTGGGGTAGTTTCCTGGAGCTTGGGCGTTTCCCGGCAGCATACATCCACCGTGAGTTAATATCTGCCACACATTATTAGAATATATTAGCTCTTGTGTTCATTGTGTTAATTATATTAATTGCATTTTTATTGTACGTGTTAAACAGCAGGTTTAACATGCTACACACTCTCCCTCTACGCAATTGCGGGTTCACTTCCTCTAGAGTCAACCTTACTAATTCTTCATCCATTAGCATAATTAGTACTTAGCGTATAGCCTTACACATTAGCATAAGTGCGTATAACCCGAACGGGTAGTAAGACGTGGTGCTAATAATAATAATAACAAAAAATAAAAACTATTATTTCGTGTGTGCTTATATGACTGCAGGTCGGGTGGTAATTTTTGTATTGCAGACAAGCGGGTTAGTCGGATATGTCTCGCGGACAGTGAGTTTGCGAGGTCTGCATTAAACCATTTGAGCAGAAAACTGTGTCTTCTCCACTAATAGAGGTATCGGTGTCATGATACCTGCTTGTCTCAACTTGCCTGTGGACCACCGATATAGGTTAATAGCGGTCATACTTGCCCTCTTGCACTATAGCTTGGCGGCTAATTCACCTTTTAACTTAGTGATTAACTTGACGGTTAGATTGGTTGACCTATATTTAACTTGGAAGTTGTTTAATTACCTCTCAATAATTTAACTTTGTGGCCTTAGGGATGAGGCTACTACGGGGTAGAGGAGGCTACGTAATGGTGATTTACATACCCTGTACTAATCACAATATATTGTTAGGATATTCAAGTCTCATGAATTACGATAGGCAGGATATGCAGCGTGAATGGGAGAATCTAGAACAGTGTTTAGGGAAGAGGCCATTGGGAAGACCTAGACGCAGATGGGAGGATAACATTAGAATTGACCTGAAAGAGATAGGGTGTAATGAGGTGGGATGGATAGAACTAGCTCAAGATAGGTATAGGGTGTAATGAGGTGGACTGGATAGAACTATCTAAAGATAAAAATAGGTAGCCTACTAATGTAAGTACGGCAATGAAAATTCGATTTACCAATGTCATATAGTAAATAAGTAAGGCTTTAGTCAACAAATGGCTGTTTTTATTCAGTCGCTATCTAGTAAATATCAAGTCAGTATCATTAGTTAATGATTAACATGTTGTCAGAGAGTAGTCGAGGCCAGGATCCTGTTCCCATCACTCGAGGGCTCAAGGATATGATCTCTGGTGCCAAAAGAACTAAACTCTGGCGCAATGGTACTCAGCCCTTTATCAAAAGTATATTGATTACATTCACAGACAAATGATGAACAACCCTTTATTCTATCCTACACGTTCCTAAGTGCCTTGTGTTGTAGTCTCGCGTGGTTCTATCCCCAGTGGCGCTAGTAAGATGCTGCCAACAGAAGAGCATGTGAGGGAAATTGTACCGTGGGGGAGTTACTGGCGTCCTAGTTAGAGTATGGAGTATGAATCCCGGTAACAATAACATCGTCATCAATATTAACGTCGATAGCGCTAGTAGTCGGGTGAGCAGTGTTAAGGGCGTAGTAGAAGGGCTGAAATAGGGAGGTTTTGGAACACTCACTATAAGATATAAACAAACAATTAATAAATGAGTGACATTTAATAATTTAGGCCTCTAGCTAGAGCAATATCACACTGTTATGACACTGCGGGAACTAATTATTTCAAAAAGTCTCAAGTTAAGTCCCTCTCTCATACCATAACTAGCAAACCATTAATTAAAATGTAGGCCTACACCAGGGGCCGGCAAACTTTTAAGACCCCAATCGACTTTCACATTTATCAAAGGTCCCGCGATCACCCTTCGTTACTCCTATTTACTTATAGTTCTTATTTTTTCTATACTTGTATTTTTTACTTAAATTCAATATTCTCTCCAATACTTATGTCCCTGCCCTTATAAAAAATACATAAAAGGTACACTCCGCTTACCCTGAAAATCTTACCTTGACGGTTTACACTATGGCCCTATCTTATAAGCTGTATCATAGTGGAATAATGCAAGATAAGCTTGCCTTTTCTTGGCGATACAGTTTTCTTGTACGATCGACTGATAATGGCTGCGAGATTGACCGGTCGATCGCGATAGACGTGTTGCCGACCTTTGACCTACACTAGTTGACCATTAAGTCATTTTCGCACAGTGACACTTAGGACTTTTTGAAAATACAATTTAAAATATTTTATTAATAGGTGCATAAGTGGGACAGTTGCCATCTGAGGAGTAAACAGTTTCAAACTATAGAAATTACAGTTGGAGAAATTGCATTCGTTACAAAAAGAAAAATATAAACTTCTGGCAACACGTTTTGTTTCGTCCCCGAGTGTTAGTATCCATACGAGCTCTCCGAATGTAACTACACTCATAGGGCGTGAGAACTAGACCCCTTTTATATACCCTAGACACGCCAAAAGTGCGACAGAGCTCTTTTGATTCACCATCATATAAGTAATAAAAATATAGCATTCTATAAACACACACACACACACACACACTCGCTTTTATCTTACAATAGACCTTTAATAAAAATTCGTAAGATTTGTGAAATAATAGCTCTATACTATACAATGGCATAGAAACATTACACCAAAGATCTAAATGAAATAATATACACTGTTACATACTTACTCTATGTCGTTAGGAACTAGGAACATTGTTATAGAAAAAGTGAGGAAAGAAAAACATCTTTGTCCACCAAAGAGCATAAGAATAAAATTCATTTTCAAAGACCTGACATGAAAAGTAATAATAATATACATATATAATAGTAATATACATATATAATAATAATATACATATATCATTTTCCCATATTCATCAAATATATGAGATAGAAAATAAGGTATCATTGTAAAGTTGTAGTAATATTAAATATACTATTTTTCAATTTGAAATATAGTTTTATAAATTCTGAGCTATAAGCAAATATATATTTTTCTATCTCATAAATTTGATTAAAATGGGAACATTTCCCTCATGTAAAGTACCCTCAAAGTAATGTTTACGAGAAAATGAGAGCTACAATCCCTGTTTGTGAAAATAAACAGTATCTAGATAAAACATTCATCAAAATCGTTAAAGCGGAATTAGAGAAAATCGATTCTTACCCTTAAAATGTATGGTTAGACATATAATTCCAAAAACCACTTGGGGGGGGGGG
>CABEEJ010004993.1:30560-55983 GCA_901482245.1 Timema douglasi
CCTTATGAACACCCCGGATACCAAGTTTTAGCCCAATCAGTAAACTGGTTTCAGGGGTTCATGAAACGTCGACATTTATCAAAATATCGAACTCTATTTTTTTTTTGACGATTACAATTGTTTCCCTCCGAGGTGTCTAGAGAAAATAAAAAGTACTGAGGGCACGATCTATGACGTAATCAACATACAGCCATACAGCTCTCAAAGACTATACAGTCATAACGTTTCGCCTATTAGTGATAGAGGAATGATTTTTTTTTTAAATTTTTGATAATAAGATGGGAAATATCCCTTTACAGTAAAAGTTTTCTTTAAAATATACTGTTTAAAATTGGTGCTTACTTTACTGTATCTCAATGTTTGCCTCTTAATAACCAACTAAAGAACAACTTTACATAGAACCATTTTTAAACATATTGATGATGATAAAAGTAGAGAGAAAAATATGTGGAGGGATTGTGTGAAACAGTTTGAGAAAGATAACCATTAATAGACCCGCTCGGTATTCAAACCCCATTCTCCCCGTCGCTGGCAAACCAAACTAGATGTGCTTGAAATCTAGTCTGCGTGCCCACCGATGTGGGTGGAGTGAAAAGGGTTGGTAAATTAATTATAAAAGGTTAAGTAACTAGGTCAAACCCTTTTAATCAATCTCTTAAAATGCGTAATCGTTGTTGGTTCTTTGCTTATTTTTTCTTAAAGGTGGTAACCCAACTTTGCGCATGAGATTCAGCCAATAGAACTCGTTAGTTAATAAAAGAGTTTAAACAATTTGTAAATTTAGTTAGACTATTTACAGAGCTAGCTGAAGGAAAAATAAAAATACAGATTAAGGATTTGACTCAGGTAAAATGAGATAATAGTTGGTTCCATATTTTTCAAAACCGCAATTATTTACGGATCAGTGTAAATAATCTGTCGCGCGCTGATGAAACTTTGCACACCAGTCAATTTAAATTTTAGAAACCCTGGCAGGCTCACAACCAACGTAATGGAAAGACGTATCTTTGAGATAGTCTTTGAGAAAATCTAATAAATATTTGAAGAAGTTTTACATTAATTACTATTTTATAAATAATTGTATGGATTAAATAAGGTATATGAAATTTTCTTTCATATAAATATAATATTATGATCAAACATCTAGTTAAAATTAGACCCCACTTCCAGGACCTGAGAAAAGGTAGACTGACTGGGCACCCCTTACAAATCTAAGCTAGAGCGTGACTAACTAACCTTGTAAGCTCAGAGCATGGCATGTAGCGTGACTAGCTAACCTTGTAAGCTCAGAGCATGGCATAGAACGTGACTAACTAACCTTGTCAGCTCAAAGCATGGCATAGAGCGTGACTAACTAACCTTGTCAGCTCAGAGCGTAACATGGAGCGTGACTAGCTAACCTTGTCAGCTCAGAGCATGGCATAGAACGTGACTAACTAACCTTGTCAGCTCAAAGCATGGCATAGAACGTGACTAACTAACCTTGTCAGCTCAAAGCTTGGTATGGAACGTGACTAGTTAACCTTGTCAGCTCAGAGCGTGACTAGCTAACCTTGTCAGCTCAGAGCTTGACATAGAGAATGACTAGTTAACCT
This sequence comes from Timema douglasi, assembly GCA_901482245.1. NCBI lineage: Eukaryota > Metazoa > Arthropoda > Insecta > Phasmatodea > Timematidae > Timema > Timema douglasi. The sequence continues at coordinate 32,156 of CABEEJ010004993.1, forward strand.
TGTCAGCTCAGAGCTTGACATAGAGAATGACTAGTTAACCTTGTCAGCTCAGAGCGTGACATAGAGAATGACTATTTAACAAACACTTTCAGAGGATAGTAATATGAAGAGTATGATTACAAGAAGTAGTTTCAATACGTGATTTTTCGTCCTCTTACCTGCGAACTCTGATGCAGTCATGAAATATTTCCTTTCGTCATATAAGTAAGCCACTAGAAGCAGGTATTGAATTAGCGCGTAGGAATGAAATAAATCCTGATACAAACTTAAATGAACTTGAAAAAGTGCAAAGCACGTGAGGGTCGTGTGCCCTCCATTGCAGATCCCAGGCGGCGGGGTGTGTTCACAAAGTGCGGTCACCTGGTTTATTACAGGCTACTGCTTCCTATCCCACCCCCTCTCTACCTCCGCAGCATGAAATATTTAACCGCGCCAAGGCAATCTCTTGAAAGAGCGGGCCCGCCATCCCTCCTCCCCACCTCACTTAGTCGCCTGCCTGCATTACTTACTATTGGCGGGCTATACTCCGCACAGAACTACAACTGCTTGGACTGATCATTGTCTACACTCTACACTGTGGACAGAGCTACACCAACTGCTTGAACTACACTGTGGACAGAGCTACACCAACTGCTTGAACTACACTGTGGACAGAGCTACATCAACTGCTTGAACTACACTGTGGACTGAGCTACATCAACTGCTTGAACTACACTGTGGACAGAGCTACATCAACTGCTTGAACTACACTGTGGACAGAGCTACATCAACTGCTTGAACTACACTGTGGACTGAGCTACATCTTCTTGGACTACACATTGTCTACACTGTGGACAGAGCTACAGCAACTGCTTGAACTACACTGTGGACTGAGCTACATCTTCTTGAACTACACATTGTCTACACTGTGGACAGAGCTACAGCAACTGCTTCAACTTTGTCTCAAATGAAATACACAAGGTTGTATATTTGTATGCATAGTGGGCAAGATTACATTATATGTTTTTACACAAGGATGCAGCTTCTTCTTCGCAGCCAACATTTTAGTATACACTGCTTGTGCTCATAGACAGAGGTCTCCAAACTATGGCCCGCACTGAAATCTCATCCGGATCGTGATCTTTGCCTCAATTTGTTAACATGTTGAGAAATTAAAATTAAAAATATGTTAAAGTTGGGATGGAATGTTTATAAAATATCAATTTTATAACTACTATATCCTCTGTCCAGTCGAGATAACCTTGAAACCCAGAAAACCCTGGCAACTGAAATATTGCGGGCAAGTAGCTGCAAGCTCAAAAAGCTATAGAAAAGCATGATGAAAAAAGAAAAAATCGCATGGGGCCCCCAAACTAAGGGGAAGGGGGCTAAAAAACATAATCGATAAGTTATCGAAGCCCATAAAATCTACTAAGCTAGAATTTAGCACGCAGGACTACTTGGTGACAGAGAATTCCAATGGTGGCTCCCAAAATGAGGATGATATCAAAAAAACCAAATCCAAATATCTCAAAGCTCAGAAGACCTAAGAATTATAAATTTGGCAGACAAGTAACCTATAACCCAAAAGGTTTCAGATATATTTGATGACAAATAATTCCCAAAGTGCCCCCCCGCGGCCCCCAAATGGGGTGGGGTTCATAAAACAAAGTCGATGTACTCTCGAAGCCCAGTAGACCTAGGAAGCTGAAATTTTTCAGGCAGGTAGGCCTTAAAGGGTGCAGGGATACTTGGAAATAGAAAATTTATATAGGCCGCCCCCCCCAAAAAAACCTCAACACTAAATATTATTCCTATTTACAATCGTTGTGCGGTAAATGCCAATGGGAAACATTACACGACCAGAAATGAAGCCGTTGAAATTTAAACGAGTATTATGCTAGTATATTATATATATATATATACATATATATATACACATATATACATACACATATATACATATATATATCGTAGTGTAATGGCATTTAGGCCTATGTACATACATACTATCAACACTAGTAGGTGAATATAGACAAGCTATTATGATAGACTTCAGATATCATTAGAAAAAATTGTTGAGATCTCCATAAAAATTATGGTCGTAGTGAAAATTTAATTGGGGGGGGAGGGGAGTGTTCAAAATCGTAAGTCAGTCTTTGATACGATGTTAAAATTTATTAAACTCTAAGAAAAGAACATTTTTGTTTTATGCTGAAGTATTGGAGCTTTATTTGTGTGAGAGGGGGAGGGGGAAAGTAACAAAAAAGTTTTTAAGGACTTTATACCCTCGTCTCCCTCAATCAATGTTAGATTTTTTTTAAATTTTGATACTTCTAGAGTTTATTCTGAATAATCCTCTTTCAAATTTATGAAAATTTTGATGTTTTTAAAAGGTATTTGTAAGATGTGCTCACCAGAATTGTTTGTATAAATTAGGTTCCCTAGAATATATTTGAAGTGGTTCTCACGCAGAATGTTTTTTTTTTAAATTTGGAATGTACTAAAGGATATTTAGAATGTTCTTAGGGTTTTTTTTCTCTAAAATTAGATGCCCTTGAAAGCTGTTTTAAGAAGTCTTCCACCAGATTTTTTTTTAAATTAAATGCCTCGATAAGCTGTTTTAAAGTGATCCTTCCCTGGAAATTTTTTGAATAGTGAAGGCCTCTGTAATTTATTAGAAATTTAATACAAGGCCATATTTAAACTTTATATTAAAAACTTTGGAAGATTTAAGGGGGAACCCCGTATACCCCCCTCGCTACGCACACAATAAAAATATATTGAGCTAAAGATTTTCACCAAAATCACAATGTTTAAAATGTCACTAAGCTTTACAACCCGTGTGATTTGAAACAACCAAGAAATTTTACTTTCGGCTGGGTACGACAATTAGTGCTTATATAGTGATAGTATATAGTATTATATAGTGATAGTGTATAGTATTATATAGTGATAGTATATAGTATTATATAGTGACTAAACGACCGGGATGTCGGTAACGAATTTCAACATGGCTATACTCGGATAGTTAATAGACGAAGCTAACAGGAAATTTTAAAAAAATGGATTTAATTTATTGTGATCTGTGACCTTATATCAACGAATCACTACACAAAGAAAACTTTGTCTTGATGTCAAAAACTGCAAAAAAAAAGTTCATATCGAATCAATATTCTATAAAAATTATAATAATTAGACTCTGGTCTTTCAGAAAATATAACTTTCTATGTGGGCTGCAATATAAATTTGAGCAGTTGAGCTTTTATACGCATATCGACAAGAATGTACTAAATGTGAATATAGCACACCTAAAGGACTACGCTAAAGCGTGGTGTCAGGGTTGTACAATAGTATATTTTAGATTCATTTTACTATTTTAATCGTAGAAATAAAATTAAGATTTGGATGGTTTTCAATCACGGCACCATTAAGCTTTAGATAGTTTTTAAGTTGCGGCACTATTAAGCTTTCGGTAGTTTTCAGTCGCAGCACCATTAAATTAAAGATGGTACTTCAATCACAGCACTAATAAGCTGTATGTGGCAATTCACTCTCAGCATTATAAAGCTGTAGATGACAACTTAGTCGCAACGATATTTTTCTATAAATGGTTAGTTCACTCTTAGCACTATAAGGTTGAATCCACTCCAAAGTTTAATCGATGCAGATTTATTACTGTTAGGAGCATTCATATAAACTTTGGAGTCAAGTTACAATCTAAACGCATACCGGTACTATTTATAGCTGGAAAATAACTATACATTTTTTATGTTGTGTCACTCAAATAAAACTAGCTTTAAACTTTATGTATTAACAAACTTGTTATATATAATTTGTGCACGTATTAATTATATACATATAATTTGACCAAGATTTCAAATACAGACTTCGCCTGAAAACCACTAAATTATTTTCTAAAGGCCTTATAGTATGGCCATACACCCTGATAACATGTAAATACATACATACATACATACATACATACATACTTACAGTACCATTTAATTTAATCAACCACTGTTAGTTTCATTAGATTAATGAGCCACTCGCCCCATTAGCTACAACCCATCCGGTCTGTCCGCATATTTACACTAATGGAGCAAAGATGAGGAAGTATAATATTAGAAGAAATGTACCCACATTTCCGTAAAAGAAGAGTGGGAAATCGTTTAGAGAAAAAACATCCGGTTGAAATTCGAGCACTTAACTTCCTGTCATCGAAAAAAACATCAGACGAGACTGATGCCTTTATTTGCAAGCCCCTTATGGAGACATTGGCTTAGTTGAGAATTGTATGAAACTCAGACCCGCATCGGTGGTCGCGTGGTCTAATGTGTCACTCTCATTTATAGGCTACTTGATATCTGGTGACGGGGAGATTGGGACTTGAATCCCGGTTGGGTCTACTGAGGATGTTTTTTCCCTAAATGGCTTCTCACTCTTCTTCTACGCATGCGGATACATATCCTCTAAAACTGTTGCTTCCTCCTCCATTAGCATAATTATTGTATGCTTATACGAATGGGTGCTAAGACGCAATGAAAAACAAAAAACAAAAAGAGACTAAACAAAAGGTTCCCCAAAATTTAAGCTTTTCTATTAATGTTCCTCGTCACGTAGACCTACCTTTATTTTTAAAATACGAACAGTAAGTATTATTAATGAGCAACGCATGAATAATGGTATTAAAGGGAAGTTGGTAATTTTGTCATAAATTCACTGTTGATGACAATCATTTAACGCAAGCCAGAAAACCACTTATGAATTATTTACTAATGGAAAAGTAGTCTGAAAACATGCAATGCAGGGTGTATTAAAATACACGGGATTTCTTTCTAATTACAAGGTCAAGAACTATTTAAGTTATATATATATATTTGGATAAAATCAAATTTAAAATTGTATTATTTTAGAGATCATCTAATAAGCACTTTTGTTTACAGTTTATACCCACAGTGCTCGAGTAATTCAAGTCAAGGCGTTACTCTTGCAATTAACTGAACTGTTTGTGACAGGAAAGTCGAGGTTCGAATCTCGCTTGGGTGAACTAAGGATGGTTTTTTCTAAATTGTTTCTCATTCTCACCTTTACGCACATGTTGATATATTTTCTCTCAATTTTACCTTCAAATTTCTAACCCATTAACCCACAATTTTAACAGGTGGATAAACTATAAATACCGATTCAATGTTTTCAAATCACTCCAGTTCACGAGTTATGGAGTTAAACTTGATAGTTTATGTTTTCCCCGTACCATTGTTAAGCTAAAGTAATGAATGTATGGGGCTAAAATATAGTGTAGCTATACATTCATTACTTTAGCTTAACAATGGTACGGGGAAAACATAAACTATCAAGTTTAACTCCATAACTCGTGAACTGGAGGGATTTGAAAACATTGAATCACTAAAGGTTGCTAGAAAAAACTCAGTGATACAGAGGTTAGACCAAGTGATGTCACGGTCTATAAGAGGTTGATAGAACTCTCAGTGATACAGAGGTTAGACCAAGTAGATGTCACGGTCTATAAGAGGACGATAGAACTCTCACAGTGATACAGAGGTTAGACCAAGTGATGTCACGGTCTATAAGAGGTTGATAGAACTCTCACAGTGATACAGAGGCTAGACCAAGTGGTGTCACGGTCTATAAGAGGACGATAGAACTCTCACAGTGATACAGAGGCTAGACCAAGTGATGTCACGGTCTATAAGAGGGTGATAGAACTCTCACAGTGATACAGAGGCTAGACCAAGTGATGTCACGGTCTATAAGAGGTTGATAGAACTCTCACAGTGATACAGAGGCTAGACCAAGTGATGTCACGGTCTATAAGAGGATGATAGAACTCTCACAGTGATACAGAAGGCTAGACCAACTGATGTCACGGTCTATAAGAGGGTGATAGAACTCTCACAGTGATACAGAGGCTAGACCAAGTGATGTCACCCTCCAAAAGAACATCACTTGGCGGTGGTTCCTCCCTGGCTAATGAGCTCCCCCCGTCCAGCCGTGAGGGGGCGTGGCAGCCACTTACCTTAATTAAGCTGGAAGAAACGAAGCATATTTCATGCAGGCAACCGGCCCGGCCCGGTCGCAGCCACTGACGGATGTTCGCAGCGACTTACTTGTTAATAGAAATGGGTCTGGAATAAAAAGGCAAGTTGGGGTGGAAAGGGGGTTGGTAGGTGGTGCAAAGGGGAGGGGGGAGTGCTTTTAGTCCAAGTGAGATGGCTTGAACGTCGCATTCATGTTGAATCTTGGGAGCGGAGCGGATAGAAAGGCACTCAAATGCTTTTAGAGCGAGCCGGAGTTTTATCCTGTAGTCAATATAGCTAACAGTCCTCTTGGGGTACAATCCGTGCAATGCTACATGAATGATTTCTCATCGGGCCCGGCCGGCGCTCTTAGATCACCTTACAGTCGGAATATTATGATTACTACTTTGTTACGTTATTTTTACTGGTAGATACCTGCACAGGTGGACACGTAGACAGAGGTGTTAGTCTCGTCTTGTTTGTTTTTCTGACGGTATGGGAGTTTGGGGTTTGAATCCCTTGTAGGATTACCCAGACAGTTTTCCCAGAAGAGTTACTATTTTATAACCATGCAATTTCTTGTACATTTCCACTGAATGCTACCTTAGCCTTACTTTATTATTGTACAGTAACTATGTGAATAGCAGGGACGGGTAGTAAGACGTGGAAAACTGTAGACATATTTGCAAGAAAACACATTGTTATCCACGGTCTAAAACGCAGAGTTGTGCTTTTAAACATGACAAACCCACCTTTGAGAGGTTTCGGTTCGAATTCTTTTTGTGTGAACATTTATTATGTCCATAGCTACAGGCAGGGAGAAATAGTCAGCGCAGGCCAATGAAGTTCTTCCCCCTCACTCTATATAGCTATAGGCAGGGAGAAATAGTCAGCGCAGGCCAATGAAGTTCTTCCCCCTCACTCTATATAGCTACAGGCAGGGAGAAATAGTCAGCGCAGGCCAATGAAGTTCTTCCCCCTCACTCCACATAGAAACACATGCACTATTATAGAACACTCTTTTTAAAGTCAAACACAATAAGAAAGTCGGCAATTTTATATATTTTTATAAACACAATTCTCATATTAAGTTTTCATAAGTTTTGAAAAGTTTAAAAATGAAATCTACGGAAATAAATACACATACACACACAATTGGCTCGTCAACATAACTGTTTGATTGCAGTGTCAACCGAACATAATATTATATCAAATTATTATTATTATTATTATTATTATTATTATTATTATTATTATTATTATTATGTATACACTAATATTTTTAACAGCAACATTTCTTGTAGATTTGACCTTGAACAGGTAGGTGTTCATGTCTATTCTCTGGCCTCTCTAAATCCAACCCTACGTTTGCTCAGTAACTGTTACAATCTCTTGGCAGTTTTATTCGTACTACCAACTCGAGAGTTACCCAGTTTTACTTTTATCACAAAAGAAGAGCCAAGCTGAGAGATATAAGTTATTTGAGGAACTTCCTTACAATTAACAATTTTTAACTATATGTTGTTAGCTAAAGATTTTTAAACAATTTTTTTATTGGTCTTATATGAATAAATTCAATAGTTTTTTTCATTCTAATCATTATATGCGTCACTGTATCAACTTAAGGCGGGCTCCCACGGCTGTGTTTTTGTTAACCAGTCGCAGTAGTGGACCAGCCCACGACTCTAAACATTGCACACAAGACCCCGTGGGAACCCGCCTTAGTGCCTCCATTGACTAATTAAAATATATGTTAGCTATAATTTATTATTTTCCTGTGTAATTATTCTACATGTTGTCTTATTATTATTATTATTATTATTTTCACTTTGGGTCTTGAGACTGTTGGTCAACACTAGGTATAATAAAGGAAAGTGAAATTGTGACTATCATTATAGCTAACATATATAGCTATATATATCATGTATAGCTTATACATATATAATATATATAGCTAGATACTCATATATGTTACGTTGAAAGCTGTAAACGTGACGATTTCTGGGATTCACTGGTGTGTATCCGTAATCGAAAGATCGAAAATGGCGAAGACCAGTAATCGTGAGGGTACGCCTGTGTATGTTGGAAATAAAGAGTGCACTGCGCATCTATCTGCGCAACATAAACCACATGGCTCAGGGACAACGTGTTGTGTATTGTGCCGTGTGTGTTTTTTCTATTCAGAATGAATTGTGTAGTAACCTAATCTATCCCAACCTATTTTTATATAACCTACCCTGACCTAACCTTTCCTAACCTAAATAATTTTAAACTATAGTGGTTTAACATTTTGGTATTTTTTTTAAGGGTGTAACAACATTTGTGGTGTTACTATTTGTAATTATTAGCAACTTATATATTATGGAGCATTTGGTTCTAAGGTTCAATTATCAAGTCCCAGGTAACTGCAAGGAAGTAAAATTGTTATATTTTTTTTCTAAAATACACATGATGCACCTAACGTCTTCAGAAATCACCGGTAGTTGTGAGAAACTAACACTCATTTCCAACATCCACCAGTGGGAAGCAGTGACTCACGTAAATCGCGGTCGATTACCGGCAATCGTCACGTTTCCGGCTTTCACGGTAGCGCGCGCTCACACCACACACAGCTAAACTAGAGAAAACAGAGTCGACAGGTGTTGATTATTTAAAGATTAGTTTTGTTGACATATTTTTAATGTTTCCAAAATGTGGACAAGCGGGCCACTCTACACAACGTGGTTGGTTTCCCTGGAAATTGGTCGCGTGTCCCAATCCACCCCTGTGAGTGCGGCTCTAGAAGGTGATAATCGACTGTCTTAACGGGCTCGCCCGAATTGCGCCAATTCTCTTAGCTCGGACCCGAATTGCGCCAAGAGCTTAAAAGTGCCCCCCCAGACCGGACCCGAATTGCGCCAATACCCCCCTTCCCAAGACAGGACCCGAATTGCGCCAACTCTGAACATAAACAAATATTAATGCTATGTCTGGCGGTAAGAAGGGCACAAGCCAAAAAATTTAATTTAGTTAACTATATTTAGCTCAAAATCAAACAATATTATATCAAAGTGAAATTTCCGTTTTTAAAACACTGTCAATAATAGCTATATGTATGCTAAATAATAGTATAACAAACATAATATAAACAAGTCATACAAAGGAGTTTTGGAAGGACACACACTTCACTAAGCTTAATTTGTCTATTTCTCCATTCCTAAACTGTTTAAGTTTATTTTCAATGAATGATTGTTTCAACTTAGACTTATTATCCGTCTTTTGCACATTAACTTCTCTTACACTGTTGATTCGAATGTACGTGTCAGTTTGGACCGATTTTAAATTTTGTACGAAGACAAAAATGTTTGGGTGTGGAGAAGCACATGATGAATTAAATCTATAATGGAAGCTCTCGCACGCATTTGTTGTCCTCCATAAGTACGATTAGTCAGCTGCCCAAATGCGCGGCGGGAATGTCGCTTGCTCCATCTCATCTATATATGTTTCAGTTAAGTAATCTGCGAAGCTCGTCAGTATTGTATCAGCTGGCTGGATGCTGATCAGATCGCAGAAAGCGTCTTCTACTTCTTCGGGCCTCAAGTAAGTGATCCCAAAACAGTAGTGGAGCCATTTCCCTCCATCCGAGTTTTCGTCTTTATACGTGGCAGCCAAACCGAGCTTTTGAATCTTTATCCACCTAAAAGGAATCATAGTGGATGTTAATGATAAAAATATTAAAAGGAAGCAGGGAGGAAAATAGGAACGTAGCATACTTTGAATCATAGTATGATTTAATACAGATCATAAATATATTTTACAAAATATCCTATCAGTGACCTAGCTAAAAAAATGTGGCCGTAATCATATGTACAAAAAATGTGATGACACCCACAAAGACAGGAAAACATTTCACTTTTTTGGGCTGGTATATGTTTAAAATGGCCAAGAATAACAAATAAAAAGTAAGCCTACGACAGAATCGCAGATACTTTATCATAGCGTATATTCATTTTTTAATTAATGGGTCAGCTGAGACAATATCATTTGACGATTTGATAATTACACTTATATGGATTTCTGTGTTAAAACCAAATAATAAATCATTTTATTTGGCTAATATTTTTAATTTGAGTGTTTTAAATTTGTTTACCATATGTTTGTTTTATTTTACTAAGCGCACAAGTTGCTAATGGTTTTTGAAAACTCGTCACCAAAAACTATCCTTTTTTTTAGCACCACGTCTTACTGCCCGTTTGGGCTATAGCCTATTTACTAATTACATTAATGGGTTAGGGATTGGGAAGGTTGAATTTATAGAAAGTGCACCCGCATTTGCGTGGAGAGAAAGTGGGACACCATTTAGGATCAAACCACCTCAGTGCACCCGGTAGGGTTCGAACCCCAACCTCCCCGGTCTCGAGGGCCAGTCTAGTGCGAGAGTTGCGCCTTAGACCGTCCGGCCACCCGAGGGGGTAAAAAACTATCCTTGAAATAGTTTTTTTTACCCAAAACTAAATAGGCCCCTCACAATGTTATTATTCATTATAAATGTACGCCGATTTAAAAAAATCGTTAAAAATATGTTGAGTTTTTGAAACTAGTCATCTACTACCCTTAAAAGATCTTTGCTCCTTAAACCAAATAAACAGTATTAATTGTCATCTTAAATACACACAAAATGTAGCCTATGTTTAAATCAAAATTGTTAAAGATATTTTTGAAAAATTTTAAATTATTTTCAAATTAATCATTAGTAAACTGCCCATAGCTCAATTATTTTCTGAAGATCGATTATACAGTTCTATTCATCATTTAGAAAAAACTCTCCAGGTATACACTTTGTATAAAAAAAATTCAAGCCGATGATTGGGAGGTTGGGGATCGAATCCTGGTTGAGTGAACTGAAGGTGGTTTTTCCTAAATGGTTTTCCACTCTAACTACATGCAAATTCGGATTCACTTTATCTGTATTCTACCTATCTCATACCAAATCCTATTAGCATAATTAGTACATAAGGAGGCCTATAACTCGAACAGGTAGTAAAACGCAGTTCTAAAAAATCTTCAACAGTGAAAAATATAATAATCATGTCACAAACTATACAACATTATTTATGTAAAGTTGTAAAATAAAATTGTTTTGCTTACCATGCTTGCGTTAAATGAAATCGACAGCCTACTATCTTGGTTTGTGGAAAAGTCGACACGATGCACTCGTGAATCGTTTGCTCGAAATCAATCACAATGTATAAAGGTTGAAGGTGAAGTTGTGTCTTCTCACACTCCTCCTTTAGGAATCTCATGGCGTCAATGTAGCTCTGCCTTTTCTTGTTTTTAAGTAGGTAAAAGACTAGAGGTATGTATGAGCCTTCGAAATACCCATGTACAGTAAAAAGCTGAAGAAAATGTTTCGGTGCATTTTCAAAGGTTCCATCCATTAACACAATTTCATTCTCAAGATTTGAGTCACAAGAAATTATCACGATACCCTTCTCATTTTCGTTTATCGACAAAAAGTTTTCGTCTTGAATAGTTTTTATTTCAATTGAATCTATGGCAAATTGAATTTCTTCGGAAGATTTAGGCAACTTTGGCAGTGTTTTTAGTTTAGTGTAGTTGATGTTATTCCTGATACATTTAATGTCCTTGCGGGTCAATGTTTTTATAGTTTTTTTCTGTGTCCGTACCTCTGTGTGGATTAACTTTGAAGGCCTTACTTCAATCTCTTAAACTTTCCTCTTAACTGCGTTGCTAATGGATCTTCTGTTCAACTCTTGATCTAGTAGTGGTTCGTGGTTGTGTTCGTTTTCAGTCCGCGAGAAAATATTTCCACCATCAAGAGTAAATATTTTAGCCTTGCAGTCCTTTTTAGTGCATCTCCACCTTTCTTCCCTCGTCAACTTTAATTGATTCACCTGTCGATACGTTTAATTATAATAGACAATCAGAACTTTCCCTTTTTCACTATAAATCCTATCCATATCAATAATTCTCGCTAATATTATCACAGTTTACACAAAACCCGAAATAAAAAAATACACCGGGACAGTCACTGTTGTCGAGACAATTAATAAGTATTGGACAGACGGATGTCAATACTACTGTTGCAAGTCTTGTTGGGGGCACTTAGGGCGTTTTTACATTCCTTTACTAAGGGGAGAGATTGTTTGCGATGGTCTTTGTTTGTATCATCCCCCCCACCTCCCTCATAAACTACCTGAACTTGACTTGGCGCAATTCGGGTCCGGGATTAGTAAACAGTTTTTAATCCCTTAATAACTGGCGCAATTCGGGTCTGCCCNGTATCATCCCCCCCACCTCCCTCATAAACTACCTGAACTTGACTTGGCGCAATTCGGGTCCGGGATTAGTAAACAGTTTTTAATCCCTTAATAACTGGCGCAATTCGGGTCTGCCCGTCTTAACGTAGCGATCTACTTACAAGCTAGTGTTTAATGTAAACACAACTACCTTACCTGATACCGCCAATTTACCTCCGTTTGTCGTACGCTGCGTCTAACTAACCGCTCGAGCTATCCGCATGTTATACTAATGGGGTTGGGATTAGGAAGTTAAGGTTTATAGTAAATATACCCATATTTGCGTGGATGGCGAATGGAAATATATTTAGTAAAAAACACCCTTGGTACACCCAACTGGGACTCGAACTCAAATCTTTCTTTACTGGCATTCCAAGAATAATTTACCTTTCTATCAATAACTAACAACAGCTTGAATTTTGCTATTAAAAATATTAGTAGTAATAACACAACATCTCGCCTGCTATCAAGGAGTGTAAAACTCAGAATATACAAAACAATAATTTTACCGGTTGTTCTCGATGGGTGAGGAACGTGGTCTCTTACCTTACATGACGAAAACAGATGTAGGATGTTCGAAAACAAGGTGCTTAGGAGGATATTTGGTCAAAAGATGGATTAGGATACTGAGGATTGGAGGAGGTAAAATATTGATAAACTACATACCCTGTACTCATAACAAGACGATGTTAGGATAATCAAGTGTTGTAGATTACAGTGGGCTGGACATGCATCTAGAATGTAAGAACCTTGCTCAGAGCAGCCCTATTAACTGGCCAACCCAATGGGAAGAGACTCGAGGGAAGTCCTAGACGCAGAGGGGAGGATAACATTAGAACGGACCTGAAAGAGGGTGTACTAGGATAGAACTAGCTCAAGATAGGAATAGGTGCGGCAATGAACTATCCAGTTCCTAATACCATAGAGTAAGTACCAATAACCAAACACAATTGCTTTTAGAAGATTTAGGTCACTAGACCGACAATCTACCAAATAGGCTAAGCTGACTTCTATAGAGCTTTTAAAGTGAAAAATTAAAATATCCTGATTTGTCATATTTTCTTTACTTGACTTATGTAGATCTTATTTTTCCAAGGCGTTAGGCCCGAAAGCCAACTAGTCATAAACTCCAAAAACAAAAAAAAACGTATAATATATGTCTTTCCCACTTTAATCATTAGTTTAAATTAGAGGTCTGTGAGGTTGGATTTTTTCATTCGAGTCGAACATGAGTCGCGTATTTTAAAAGCTTCCGAGTTCGAGTATATTCATAACTTTAAAATGTTAATAGTATTGATTTGTTTATTTTAAATGTAAATATCACATCTTTAAAATTTAATATTAAAAAAATATTAAAACACATGTTCTTAAAATATGAATGACACTAGTTTGTATAAGTAGTAAACACTTTTGAAAAAAAAAAGTTAAGAAATGGAAATATAGGTTTTTATATTAGAAATAACACTTAAAAAACACAATTTAAAAATAAGAACAACACTCAAATAAAAATATAATTGAAAAATAATTAAAATGGATCAACACTCATGTCTTTAAGGACATTAAAATTACATTAACAATTATAAAAAAAGTTAATAAAATGAATAATAGCATGATGGCTTGGGAATGTATAACAAGACAGTGTAGAAACACTGTACAGTGATGTAAAGTAAGTGATAGTGAAGGAAACCAACCTGAAAGGATAGTTAGGTTAGGTCTAGATAGGAACAAACACTCTCTCTTTATGTCTTCTTAAACTTTTACACTTTACACTTCTTTAAAACTTCCACAGTTGCACACTAGTTTGAATTTTCGGGAATATTACTTTTTCATTAATGTCTCTTCATATGAAAAATAAATATTTTCGAACATTCAAAACAATGTGCAGCTGTGGAAATTTGAAGAAGGGGGAAGTGTAAAAGTGTGGAAAGAAATAGAGAAATGTGTTTGTTTCTACACTGTGTTGTTAAAAAAAAAAGTTAGTAAAATTGAAGATTTAATAAGCTAATATTTCCTCAAAATATAATTTAGTATCTTAATCTACCCTATAAGAAAACGTAAGAATCATAAACAGTTAAAAATTTGAAGTGTTTCATATTTCGCTTATTATTCCTTAGTGTAATCGTGTATGATCACATCTTCTGTTCCAATTTCATCTCTATATGCGTAGTTGCACATGCGCGTTGTATGGGCTTTAGCTAGACATTATATTATTGATAAATGTATTTCAATTCAATTTTTAATGCTTATTAAAGTTGATGTTCGTACTTTAAAATTAAAAACAATATGGTTAAAATAATATTTCTAGCAAACAATAGGAAATAGTAGATGCTTTTTAATATACATGTGGTAAGTTTGGTAAAATATTTATTGCAAGACCTAAGATCAACATTGATTTTAGACAGGTTAGACAACATAATTCTATAACTAAATAGTAACTAAACTAGTGCTAGCTTTGTAGCTAAAAGTATTAATTAATGCGAGTTTTAAATTTCTTAGGTTCGAAAACATTCAATATATTAATATATTCTTGGTATTAGTTTTTTAACTAACGGAAATTATTATTTTAGAAATGGACCAGGTAAAACTAGTAAAAATAATCATTCAATTACTTAATAATCACTTTAGCTATTTTTATTTTCATTGCTTTGTCTTGGCAATACAAGTAAACCACTTCAGTCAAGGATAATTCAAAATGGACGACAATATTGAGTAAATTTACCGGTCTGAAATAGTTTTAAAGCTCTATTACGTTATCAATATGAAAATTGATATACATTTTAACAATGCAACCAAATTATCTATAAGTGGAGAAACCGATATTATCTAAATTTAATAGCCTATGCTACTATTGCGTTTTAAAAATTGATTATTAAATACATCAAGTGGAAGCTCGAAAATGACGAGCATTCAAAACTCTCGATCTCGATCTTAAATGACGAGCTCAGCTCGAAGCTCGAAATCCGAGTACTCGCAGAGCCATAGTTTAAAGCATGTAATAGTCACTTAATATCAGAGCTATCATAAAATATCTATAAGAACCAAGTGTATTTTAATATAAGATCTTGTTAATGTCTATTTTTCTTAGTTTAGTTTAATTTTCACAGGAGTGTCAAACATAAAAGTGTAAGACCAGTCACAGAACATTCAAACTTATAGCCGTGTTTACAAGACGTTCTGCGTTATCATTTGAATGTCAGACAATTTGGTTCAATTGTAAGCGAGTCTGGCTACAAATCTAAGGGTTCGGGTTTGAATTCCCAACAAGGACGTTATATTTTTTATTTCTGAAATTGGAAGCGTATCTCTCAAGATACGTACTATAGTTGTCGTGACCTCTTGGTATATAATATAACTTTGTACATATCAATACTTGTTGATATCGCCTCGTTTATATTTGTAAAGTGTTTCGCATAAATTTAATATCGGCAAAATGTTTGTTGTGAATAAACAATATTAGGTAATAAATATAAGTTTTTTGTTTTGTTTTTTTCGCATGGATCCCTCAGACATACGCATTTTTAGTTAAAGCTGTTTGGAGCGGCTTATAAGAGTGTTCTTTTCAAACCTTAATACATTATTTTATATATTTAGGAGGATTATTTTTATCAGGTAGACTAGGAACCAAAAAGGTTTAAGTTTACCTTTAAAACAAGTGGTTTGTATTAAACAAACTGACTTAGTCTGCGATATCACTACGTACCAGCCATAGTGTCAAGGTGTTTTCAACTGGCTGGATGATCTTGCAGATATTTACTAAATATATATATCTTTATTAAAACCACACATTTTTAAAAAAAATTCTAACTTCTGGTTCACGATTTAATAAAATAATATCCACACTAATAGAAACTGGACTGCCGATGATAGGGAGAAGGGGATTTAAATCCCGGTTGGGTGTGTTGAGGGTGGTTTTTACTTAACGGTTTTCCATTTTCCCTCCATATAAATGTGGATACACTTTTTCTAAATTCAACCCTCCTCATTCCTAACATATTAGCTTAATTAGTACATTTGGGTATAACCCGAACGGTGATAAAAAAAAAGTAGGATTTAAAAAAATATCTACATTTGCTTGTGGATAAAGTGATAAAGCCAAAGTAAAAAACACTTACGTGTATCCAGTCAGGAACGAACCCCGACCTCCCTATCCTTACCAAATTATATGAGATCGATGTATTGGGTGTGGTTACTCTCCTTGAGGTTATTTGGATATGTGTGGTCAGCCCCTCTAACCACTTCACCCAAGTGGCTAACTATTACATGATGAAGCACCAGGACCCAATCTCGAACACAAACAGCCTGAAGAGAGATTTTGAACATCCCGATAAGTACAACAACAAATCTCTGGCCCGAAGACAGTGCTGCGCGCCGAGCACCGGATGTGGAAGTTGTAAGGAGCTCTTGTGACTCGAGCAAGTCGGTTTTATTGAAGCCGCTGCTCGTCTGTTGTTTGGCCCTGTCGGACGTAGCCCAAGCTCAATTTGGCGCGGCACGATAGCCTCACATAGGAGAGGACTCATGTGTGAACCCTTAGGAGGGCTAAGAACTTCTCAGCACGCCACTGCAGGCTTCGATTCTCGACATAAACAATCAATCAACTACGCGCACTATTTATCACAACGGTTATTGCTAAACGTAACGTCGATGGAAAAGAGTCTCAAAGTGTTTTTTTTAGAGGTGGCCGCCGAAAACGACTGCTACCTGTGTTATGTTAAGGTGCTGCTTACTGGAGTACAGAAACGCGTACTTACATTTTAAGTCTTTTAACTTTTAAATAAATCATGAAAAGATATAATTCATTGATTTTCAACGATGATTCGGATGAAATATTTCATCGTATCTCGCTTACCCAAACAAATAAAGTGATTGTTTTAGTTGTTCTGACATTTAATAACTGTCATCACTATAAACACCGCATTCCGAAGGTATGTCCCTTCAAGTAGGTGACGGAGGCTGACGTCAGCCGTCAACGACTGTGACAACAAAAACCATACTGCTATTAATACCAGCGTCCACTGACGATATGGATTGAGGTGTGAAGTGCACATCGCATCCGTGGAGGAGGTCATTGGTGTGGTCTTTTACAGACCCTTGGATGAACTCGAACTAATGTAGGTGGCAGAAATATCGTGGGTAAGGCACTCTGATCTAATGAAATTAGAAACATAGTCCTCCGAAACATGCCCTTGGAGGAGATATACTTCCTCGTGGAGCTGTTTAGTTCCATACTGCTCCTGAGTCACTTCCCTGAGCTCTCGAAGCACGCTAACGTCCTCTGCTTCCACGAACCGGGCAAGGACCCAGCACTGCCTTCGTCCTACCGACCGATTAGCTTGGTAAGCTCGTTGAGCAAGATTTTTGAACGACTACTTATGACGAGACTACAATGACAAGTTATGGAGGAGGGCACTCTGATGGACGAGCAGTTCACGGGAAGTTTCAACATCATCAGACTGACTGGGGCTTTATTCCTTGATGTGACCGTGTTTGGCTCTAAGGTCTCTTTACAAACTCTTATCATAGGACTTTCCTTTCTACCTAGTTAGAATCTTCCAATCATATATTTACAACCGAACCTCCTCCACAACTTAGTCATAGGAATCCTTAGTGGGACCACTGCTCTACCTTATGTATGTAAATGACATTCCGAAGTCCACAAACACCAATCTGGCTTTGAAGGCGCATGATGCGGCTATTATAGCGAAACTGTGGAGAAGGCCGTGGAAGAGACAGTATGTCAGGCCAGTCCCACTCCGACTGAGACTAGATCAAGTGGGTAGACATTTGTTTAAGGCGTGTGGTCCGCTCCTCCATCGCCCCACGCCTAATATATTAAACTTAAAGTTTATGACAACTAGGCTGCCTATCTATCAGGTACGTATGTCTTTTCCAATTGATATTGATACACACCATACCAGGGAGATATCCGTACCCAAGTCTACCCCTACCGGGAGCACAAGTGTCTACATCTCCTTACTATACATACCACCTTTTCTCGGTTTCATCAACTCCAGATTCCATCGCCTGGATGCCGTAATAAGTTTTATCTTCGGCTACTTTCGAAGCTTCTCTAAAATCGGACACTTCAAACTGTCTACAACATCATGTGTGTCCCCTTTATTAAACCTTTGGCAGGATATGCAGCTGCTTGTTACGGGAAACTCACTCAAACTACTTGAAATACCCACTGAGCCACCGGAACCCACCCTCTTTGGATAATAGTTGTGGAAGCAGCACATAGATAGTGCTAACCTCAGAAGCGGCAAAAAGACTTATCAGGCAGATATATTTTTGTAAATAATTTAAGTATAAATTATGTAAATAATACATTAGTATTATATTCTTTAGTGTTCATCTCTAGACGTAATAAATTAGGTCAAATGCTAGATTTAAGGAATGTAATAGTTAATTAGGTAAAAACACTAAGCTTAAGATTTAACACTCGACAATGAACAACGGATGTATGTGGATACCTAGAAAATTACTTTTTGTAAAAGGATATAGAATATTAAATACAACCAAAGTCATTCTAACTCATTTAGTAGCATCATATCATTTATAATAATTATCTCGCCCGACTATTTAGCACTACAGCTACTCCTTGCTCACACACCTTTTCCATTCCTCTTCATTATTCCTCCTAAGGTTAGCGCTTTGGCTGCTCCCTTGAGCCCTCTTCCGTCAAACTATCGCTTCAGATGCTCTTTGAACTCCCTTCTCTCCCCCTTCGGATCTTAGGTTTTCCTCTTTCACCCATCCCACCTCTTAGTGGCATGCCCAAACATACTAGACGAGGAACGACAGGAGGGAAGAACAAGAAGACAAATTCTCAGTCACCTCCCCAACCTAACCCTATCTACACCCCCTGCACAGTTAACTACATGTCCCGAGAAAACTCCCTCCTCCTCGAATCGGCTCCCTTTGCCCACGACCCGACTATACCAGGAACGTTCAACTTACTACCCAACCATCCATTCCATAAACACCTGCAAACCGGACAAACACCCTAATCATTTCCACCAACTGGGACGCGCTCCAATGGAACTTTGAGGAGATCCTTCGGCAGTAACTCATCACCCTCCGAAGCCAAACCTCAACAAGAACATCATCATGTGCGTCCTCCTTCTTGAAACTTTGGCTGCTGATACAGAAAGTTTTAAGGCTCATTCTTAATGTGCAAACCCCTGGAATCTGTAGCACCTTACCACTTGCTAGAAATCCTTTATTCTACTACAGAACCATCCAATTTACGCCTTCCTCGTGGTCACCAAACTCACCCGCAATCTCTGGGAGCACTCAACCCCTCAGTGGTTGCTTTCCTTTGCGTTGCGTGCTTATATCTATGCATGTGATGGAATTCCTTCCTGAAATCATCCAAGCTGATTTCCTTGTCTAGAACATTCTGCTTTTAGTCTGTGCTAACGTTTTCCTGGTCATTCAACTCCTTTAGGACGTCATATATCATGAAATTAGGCCGCTTTCTCTTCATCTCTTCTACATCCACGGCCTTGCATAAGAGGTCCCGCTCTCCATTAGTTTGCACGTATGGATTGCGTTTTCCATTTAAAAAATAACGTCATTTTTAACAGTCTTTAGCTTCTTGACTTTGATACCCAGTTACATGGGTACTACAGTCCCTTTCCGATCTTTCCGTACAGATTTTCCTGTCTTTCCTTCACCATTTGCTCGTACCACAACAACGTTAGCACCCCAAGCTGTCTTGCCAACACTCGACAAGAGAGTACTGACCTTCCTAGCTTACGTGTTCCTTCCCGATTAGGTATCTGCCACATAGCTGCGGAGGAATCTGTGCCTGTATATCTGCACTGTTCTCACCGTGATAAGCGCCTCAACCTCACTTCGTTAGGCCAGTCTGCCTTACATCTCCAGGGATCTGTCCGAGATGGAGAAAACATCTCCTGCATTTTTGCCAACATTCCAAGGATTCGGTCTTCTGTATTCCGAATGAATTTCTTGCTCTTAATTTGTTCCTCCCTAACCCAGTCTATCATTGACTTATAGTGCAATAGCCTCGTCTTCACGCACCCGTTGATGTCGTCAGCGTATTCCGTTTCTGTTTCAATCGAAGATATCCTAACACATTTCTTCATCTGAGCTTACTCATACTCGTTGTCGGAAGTTTTCATCGCTGACAAGCAAGCCCTGGACGAGGAAGAAGCTACCAATATAAGTGTCGGTGTATCCTAACATAAATGGAAATCCAGTCGATTTCACCAAATACTTCTCAAGCTTACTCATTCGCTTCATATTTTGCACCACTTTCCACTCTTCACTTCGAGTTACACTTTCCTTAGTCCTTCTTGCGCTAATACTAGTGTTCATGTCAACACAGCACTTCTCGCTGAGTCCAAGATCAAAAGAACAATGGCTGATCAAATTGATCATCACACCACAATAATAACAAGAACGCCTCCTTTAGTCGTCTAGGGACTTCCCGCTCTCCCACCCCGACCTAGTGGAGGTGGAGGTTAGTGCTTCAACAATACAATACAAGGACTAAAACAGTTTATTCACCTCGGATCAAAAGTCACTTTGTCCGTTTATAAAACAGTCAAAAGCCCAAGCAATTGCCACACATACGTCAACAATTTCCCCTGGGGGAGGTGGGTGGGCAGACCTCGGTATAACGCCGTACACTAAACTGACATGGGGACCACACCTGACAAACAGACTGACCCAGGCGAAGCAGAGGTCCACTGATGAACAAACATAGTGTATTGTCCACAAGCAATGAATGGCGATGCACAAGCAGTTGCCAAGACCGCTACTAGATTATGCGTGTCCCGTTAGGGGATTCCTGGTGAAATACCATATGGGCAGGATACTGGTATATAACAACTTGTGTTTGAGAATGATTGTTACCGCAACCTGGTAGTTTACCATTGGACTGTGCCGAGCTAATGCCAGTTAGCTCACACAAGTGTACTGGTATGTAACCTCTTTCTGGCTCGTATACTTCTAATTATCTTCTGTAATCCTTAACGAGCCTCCATTAATTGCTCGTGCGTGCCAATTTCCCCTTCCTCGGAAGACGTTCATATGTCTTCTTTCCCCTTCCTCTTTCTTCGATGGCTGCTCATGTGCACTCTTCCCGAAGCGAGTCCGGCACTACTTTCCACCCCTCCTATCTCCCCGTTTTTTTAGTTCCTGTCTGGGAGTGTTAGGCGACTTCTGAAAGAGTGTTAGATAAAGTATTCTACTATAAACACTGGGGAAAGACACTTGGTCTTAGACCTAGTATTCTACGGTCTCTAAATGTTGGCAGTGTTCTCCTGTTATACAGCGGATTGTCGCTTCCCTGCATAGTCGCCATGGCATCGCTAGGATGGCAACCTTGGAACCAAATCAGTTAGCCCTCGCCACACTTGCCTTGTTCAATTGTCTACAACTGTTGAAGCCTGGGTCATGCTGGTATGTGGCTGATAATCTTCTGCTGGTACGGTGCTGGTTCATCACTGGTACCTTGCTGGCACTCGCTTACTGGAAGCTTGCTGGTACGTGGCTGGTAATCTCCGGCTGGTACGTGGCTGATAATCTCATGCTGGTACGGTGCTGGTTCATCACTGGTACCTTGCTGGCACTCGCTCACTGGAAGAGTGCTGGTACGTGGCTGATAATCTCATGCTGGTACGGTGCTAGTAATCTCCTACTATTTGCTGCTGGGACGTTGCTGGTTCATCACGGCTACCATGCTGGCACTCTCCCATTAGTTCGCTGCTGGCTCGTGGTGGGTACGTTCACCAGGAAGTTCACGCTTGGGCCGATTAGAACACGTTTGATCGAGGGGCGGCCGAGAGGAGCGCGCATGGACTCACTGCTATTAGAGCGTGCAACATAGTATAGTGTTGCGAGTTGTTTAGGTCATGAGTACTAGTAGTAGGTCTGTAACTGGCTAGGCTCCCGGGGGAACTACTCTTAGTTATTTGTTAGGTATATTGGTTTGAAGCGTTATGGTAATTGCAGCTCCATTTGAGCGTGTCGTGTTAGTATCTTTAATAATGTCTTTTGTATAGAGCCTATAGGTAACCTTAGTTTTGCATGCGCTTGTTGGCTGGGTGATGATGGCCTGCCCCATATTTACTGTGAACAGCGAGCTGGCAGGTATAATGCCACCAGTCTCTACGAATTATATGACTTGTTAAACCACATAACCAGAGAGAGCTCTTTTATATATATTTATTGTTAACATACTCCTACCTTTTGTATGAGTTGCCAGAGTTTTCTTTAGTGGGCATATGGATCAGTATTTACTTTAGGTTTGGTCATAGTCTGTGTGTTAAGTAAGTACCTAGGCCACTATGCCGCCTGTGTACAAGACAACCAAAATCTAATAATCTACTATTGTTTTGCTTATAATATGTTTACTGTCATTATTAATAAAATTGTTTCTGCTATGTTAACTTGCACACCACCCCTTTATTCCTGTTGTGTAGGGCGCAGGACTTGGGAGGGGACTTGAACATGCCGAGCATTTAGGACTTTCCCGGATGCTTGCACAGTCCTCCTAAGACAAGATGCCCAGATAATCCAATTCTTTTATCCAGGAGTTCGAAAACTATGTCATGGACCCAAGTTGTCCCCACAGACGTCAAAAGCGATATGTGAACCCAAGCTGTAATAGGGAGGCCCCCAGTCCCCTGTAGAGTAGAGTGACTGCATCACCTATATATATACAGTAGGTTTTCTTCATTCATTCCCATTTCCTGTCCTATCATCCGCCCTAGCCTTTTGCTTAGTGCGGCAACCCGTCACGTTGATGTAGCTTATGTTAAAATCATGGTGTGGCCTGTAGTGCCAGTACATTGTATAATATGCTATCATGCTTCCACTCTATGAGCATTAGAACATGCTAATGAGAGTCAAATCGGATGCAGGTTCATTTAAAACAACAGAACGCAAGTTTTGCTTTAAAGGATACACTTGCAGTGGACTAGACTTTCAGCAGACACGATCTCATCCGATCGACCAATCGAACTTCTTGAATATGATAAAATCAGTTACACCACCTCACTGGCGCTGACTGCCCAACCTAAGCTACCTGACTACAAATCATCCAGACATCGGCCGAATTTAACATGTTTGTATTTCCTGCTCAGCTCGTTCCGCCTTGGCACAGTCTCTCCTGGAAGTCTGGATTTTCAAAGTAGACCTAACATTTCTGACCACCAAAAATTAGAATATTTAAAAAAATTCTTTGTTATCATCCCGGTTGGATTTAATTACTTTATTTGAAAACTAATGTTTGATATGTTTCAGTTATTAAAATCCAGATATTGACAAGGTACTAGATAGTGTGACTAAACATATCTCACATAGTTAAGGTTACAATACAGCATGCAATATGACATTCTAGTCAAATGCTAGTGTACACCCCTATCCTCCACGTAGTGTGCACCCCTATCCTCCATGTAGTGTGCACCCCTATCCTCCATATAGAGTACACCCCTATACTCCATGTAGTGTACACCCCTATTCTCCATGTAGATTA
>CABEEJ010004994.1:0-17346 GCA_901482245.1 Timema douglasi
GTCACTGTGATAATGAGCAGGACTAGCTCCCAGTTTAGAGAGAGTATCACTGTGACACTGAGCAGGACTAGCTCCCACCTTCAAGAAAGCGTCACTGTGACACTGAGCAGAACTAGCTCCCAGCTTAGAGAGAGCGTCACTGTGACACTGAGCAGGACTAGCTCCCAGCTTAGAGAGAGCGTCACTGTGACACTGAGCAGGACTAGCTCCCACCTTCAAGAGAGCGTCACTGTGACACTGAGCAGTACTAGCTCCCAGCTTAGAGAGAGCGTCACTGTGTCCTAGCTCCCAGCTTCAAGAGAGCGTCACTGTGACACTGAGCAGTACTAGCTCCCAGCTTAGAGAGAGCGTCACTGTGATAATGAGCAGGACTAGCTCCCAGCTTCAAGAGAGCGTCACTGTGACATTGAGCAGGACTAGCTCCCAGCTTCGAGAGAGCGTCACTGTGACACTGAGCAGAACTAGCTCCCAGCTTCGAGAGAGCGTCACTGTGACATTGAGCAGGACTAGCTCCCAGCTTCAAGAGAGCGCCACTAGCTCTCAGCATCTCGAGCGTCACTGGGGCAGGTACAGCGCCGCATGAAATCTCGCACAGATGAACACTACTATATTACCATGTGTACATGCAATCAAGGGGGGAGGGGGCGTGGCGATCAGCTGACTGGGAGGGGAGACGACGCATCGGCACCACTCCGTCTGGCGTAGAGTTCGGGTTCAGTTCCATGAGAGACCCGGGAGCCGGCTAGACGGGACTTCCTTCCTCAGTAGACGGGCCGACACGCGACCTGTCGGACGTACCAGGCACGGAGAACGGTGCGCGCGCACTTGGCGGGTCCAGGTTTGATTCCCCGCGCACTCATTCTTACAGCTTGGGTTTATCTCCTGATATATACATTATTTCAATTTGAGAGTTTGGTTCGACACTTGCTAGGATGTGCGAATGCACCAAAGTAATAGAGAGACACTGAACCATATCGACATTGAAACTAACCGCTTGGTGCAAGGCTCACTCTCGCAGGGAGGTCACTGTTCGAATACTTGTCTAATGTAGTGAGGTGGTTTTAACGAAGGACCAGATTGTGCCTATTTCCTTTTATTTTCCTTGATCGTTAAACATAGGCAGTTGAGATAGACGAGTTTCATGATATTACCAGTACAACATGTTAATTTTGTAGTGCCTATAGCTGCCTATTCCATTAGTGTTTTCTATTTTATGAATAAGAGCCTTACCGCGACTATTTTGGCGTTGACCCTTCTCTTTTTCATACCGAACGGATTTTCTGCTGAATGAGAGTCCAGTTTCTTAGAAATTTTAAGTTGCGGTATAATATTGTTTGGAGTGGGTTTGAAAATTGACACTTGTTTAATAGCTTGCAATAAGCGTGGATCGAGTGGAGGACAATGGGAGCAGTGACAGTGGGAGGAACAAAACTTGCTAATTGCTGGTTGCTAATTCTTGATAAAAAGAGACCAGGAAATGATTTAATAGTGTGAGGATCAAAGGGAAGGGGTAGGCCAGGTGAGATGTGGCCAAATGTTGTAGACCAGTGAGTCGTAAACGGTTTTTATATTGCACCCCTTGGTCACGACTAAAGGTCTATTGTAGCCCCACTGACAGGTCAAATGTTAGGTTATCAAAGGAGAAAATTCACCACCAAGTTTGGTTCTCCTTCACGTTATCTCTGGTCATTTTGCCCATTTTCCTTTGAGAGCCGCTCGCTTGCCCCCAGAGAGCCACGCACGTACTCCTGGGGGTACGCGTACCACAGTTTGAGAACCACTGTTGTAGATGAATGTGTGAAAAAAGATAAAAGTTTTAAGAATAAAGAGCATGGATGACTGTGTAGAGATGTTGAAGCAAAGGGAGTAAGTATGCAAGGATAGGCAAATGTACCTATGTAACTGTGGCATCAGTCTATAAAATAGATTACACTGAATTTGCTGTACTACAACTCATCAAATACATAAGTTAAACCCTATTTTAAAATATATGTTAAAACAATATTTAAAAAAATTATTTTCTCGTAAATACAGACAAAACTCCCTTCAGCTGTGATTCCAAAGAACGGTTGATAGCGGCTTGTGCGCCCCTGATCCTAACTGGCGGGTGTTTTCCCAGCGACTGCTCGGTCGTTTCTCCAAGAGGCGGTATAATCTAGCCGTGGTGACACTCTTGTCGACTTATAGGGTCTCTTCACACCTGGTGAGTTGAATTCTGCCACATAGATTAATATTTTACAGACTCCTCATCGTTGTGTGCTTCACGTCTTACCCTACACAGCTTTTTAGTGACATTCTTAATTATTCTTAAAATAAAGCTCCAGTAAGACAAGTTTATTATTATTATTAGCACCGCGTCTTACTACCCGTTCGGGTTATACGCACTTACGCTAATGTGTAATGGTAGGGTGATTGTGAGATGAAATGAAGGACCTACAGTTTAACGTGGAATCCGAACCACGGGGGAGGCCTGGCATTCCCCACATTCACAAGATGTCTTGTCAGAGGTGAAGGAAGGGTTTGGTAATCAGATAAATCTGTGCCGGGACCGAGGATTGAACCCCGGCCGCCAGCACAGAAGTCTGATACCTTACCCCCTAGACCACCAGGTCACCGTAAGACAAGTTAAAGCTTGTATTTGACTAATTTTTCAGCAGTTTACGTAAAGAAAACTAGGATTTGTCTAACATGTCACAAGCGCCAAAATCAGGCAATAATGGACAATGTTTGATACCCAATCAAAATACGCATTACAATTTTACAAAATGAAATATTATATTTTATACTCTGCAATTTAAATAATAAACTAAATTGTGACAATCTAAAGCTTTATGACATTTTTAAAGCTTAAATTAATAATTTACCCTTATTGGCCCGCATATATTGCGGTGTTTTCCCCCTCGCCCGAAAACCTCTCGAAAACTGTACTCGTATTATATGTGTAGTCTAACAATTTTACCCAGGGAAAAAACACCTTTAGATTCTTACATGGGTCCATTTTGTAGCAGACTGGAATCATCGCGCGCGTCTAACAATAAACTTAAAATGAAAACAAAACAAGAGAGAGGGAGTATTTCCACCCTTCAGTGTCAGTTGCTGGTAGAATGTGATACTAAAAACAACACACGTCAGATCCGCAAGTGAGTGATCGTGTTGAGAAGGTTTCCTCGGCGTCTAAAGTAAACAAGGGAACGAGAAGATACGAAATTATTTTTAAATTAACAGCACTACGCTAAGTGTAACAAACAATTAATGCGCAGGCTGCTAACAAGTTTGGCAGTGCCTGCGCGTCAAGAAAAACATTCAAATACTGGTAAACTATGTCAAATTTGATAACCTCAGGCCTTTTATTTTTCATGTATATATTTATTTCAGGTATTTCACTTACACTTTATGAATCGAAATATTATATCAACACAAGGGAATTTTTTTGAGGGAGAGAGAAACGGCCCAACAGTTTTGACTGAAAAGGTATTTTCCCATACCTTCCAGGGTTCTTTCCCACGCCACTCTCGACATGAGACCGAAGGCTTTACTTCCCCTCCGAAGGGAGTTGTGTTATGGATTTTCATCGCTCATGAGAAATCCGTCGACATCGGCTGCGTTTCAACCTACGAACATCGGGTCTTGAAGTGCACATTTTACCCCTAGATCACATAAGTCATTATGTTTAATTTATAACCTAAACACTTTAGGGCTGCGCAAGGTCTTACCGTACTTGGGCCAATACAGTAATCTACCAACGTTACCTGCTTGGAGACCTCGAAGCTATTTTGCGAAGCGGGTTGTATCTTAACTTGACACAACTAAGACCCCTAATCACTAATACAGTAATGTAAACAATCGAAAGACAGGAAAGAAAATGAGCAGCTAACACTGTGAGGCCTCTTGTTTATCTGATTACCCTCTTCCTCTGACGAGCTTACACAATGCTATTCTATCTGCACCTTGAAAACATTGATTTTATTTTGTTTACTACTTTAGCTAGACATATTTTACTTATTACTTTTACTAATATACATTCAGGCGGGAAGAAACCTACAGACCATATTAGCAACCTAGCAAAATAGGCTTTGTTGTAGAGGATTTATAAAAATACGTTTAAAAAAATTACTTCCAGATAAAAATAATATGGTGACACTGTGAAACTAATTTAAAAATGTATGGTTTTTATTTCAACTTTATATCTTTAAAACTTTCCGAATAAAGCGTAAATCCATTAATGTGTGAAATCCTAACTTAACCTGCCACGAGGACACAGGCTATGTCCTTAACATGCACGGACACGTGGTCAGAATAATGCCAGGTTTGCCAGCGGTGGGGTAGTAAGACTCCCAACGTGGTGTACCAGCAGTGATAGTCAGCAATAGTTTCGTACACTCCCTCCACACAAACGAGGGTACATTTCCTCTAAATTGTCAATTCCTCATTCAAAGTGATGGTCAACTCAGGAGATACCAGCAAGCTCATGTGTGAGTCAATCTTCCACCAGAAAGTCTGGGTGACTTGCACCGCCTTACAAAAAGGATGCCACAACTATGGCACGATGCGTGGAGCACGCCGCACGAAAAATATCAACATAAAATAAAACTTATCCGAATGTGTGGTATAATTTCTTAAAGTCATGTTGAATGTCATGTATAGGTGAACTTTATTTAAAGTCTACGGTTATAAATCATCTTGGCTCGTACTCAACTTCATCTTGTGTGCTTTTGAAGGCTAGTCAAATACAATAAGTTAAAACTAATACGGAACAGACTGTATTCCTTTTTGATTTTACCAAGTATATCTTATTTATTGTCTTTTTATCAATGAAGGTGTTACTTTCAATGTTTTTACTTTAAGTTATTGGAATAAATATCATCTACCCGTTTCGGTGACCGCGTGGTCTAACGCGCTAGTCTAGATTGCAGATGACGGGGAGATCGAGGTTCGAATATTGGTTGGGTGTACTGAGAGTGGTTTGTCCAAAATGGTTTTCCCCTCTCCCTTTAAGCAAATGCGGCTATACTTTCTATAAATATAGCCTTTCCAATCCCTAAAACATAAGCGTAATTAGTAGACTACATAAGCGTATAACCGGAATAGCAGTAAGACGTGGTGCAAAAAAAATCGACTAAGGCACTAACTTTAATAATAATAATAATAATAATCGACTTTAATGGCTAAGTTAAGGCTACTGCCTTTTCTTACACTTAACCAATACAATTAAACTGGAATTTAACAAAATAATATATATAAAAACACACAAAAGTATTTAAATAAAAAAAACTAGAACTAAAAAATACACAAGGATTACGTACCACGCTCGCACGCACACACGCACACACACACACACACACACACGCACAAAGGTGCGATTACGTCTCACCCCTCTCAATCTCACGAATGAGCTTCCACACGCAGCTTATTTGTGACTTTTCTCTTGAAACCATTAAATTCTAATTTCTTTACATCGTTGGTCAGGGTATTCCATGAACGAGAAGCTGAAACCGTGAAAGAATTTGAGTAATGATTGAAATTATGAAGAGGAATGAATAAAATTGAGTTTTCTTGTGATCGAGTGTTGAAATTATTATTAGGGTTGAGTGAGCGAATACGTGAAGAAAGGTATTGTGGGTAGTTGGAAGTCAATAGTTTCTTTATGATTGTCATCGAGTGTAGAGTTCGTCTTTCTTTAAGTCTTAGCCAAGTTAACTTCTTATAGTATGGGGAAATATGATCACGTGACCGGAGGTCGAATATAAATCTAACACATGTGTTCTGTAGTCTTTGTAGTCTTTCCGCAAGGTCAGCTGTCAGGTCATTATAAACTACATCACAATAGTCGAAAAGCGGGAGGATAAGGGATTGGATAAGAGTGGATTTAATATTCATTGGTATAAATTTTTTCAGGCGCTTAAGTGAGTGTAAGGCAAAGAACACTTTTTTACATATTTGTTTCACATGATTATTCCATGTTAGATTTTCATTTATATGTAAACCAAGGTTATTAACAACCGGCACAAATGGAATTGGGCTGTTATTTAAATTTATTTGTTGTACAGATGTGAAGCTCAATGTGGATAGTAATTTTTTTGACCCTATAACAATAGATTGAGATTTTTTAGGATTTACATTAAGACCATTTTGTAGGGACCAATTATGTGTTGCACTTAAGTCAGCATTTATATTATCCACGGCACTATCGATATTAGAAAGAGAGGATGATAAATAAAGTTGGAAATCATCGGCGTATAGATGATGTTGAGAATGTTGCAAACAACTTGGGAGATCATTTATAAACATTGAGAAAAGGAGAGGACCAAGGACCGAACCTTGTGGCACTCCAGAGGTCACTGAACGCCATGTTGACCGAGTGTCACCTATCATGACACATTGTTGGCGGTCAGTTAGGTATGACTGCATCCATTGAGCTGAACTTACTGAAAAATGAAAGTTTGTTTGTAATTTAGCAAGAAGAATATCGTGGTTAATGGTGTCAAAAGCTTTGCTAAAGTCTAACAGTGCCAACAGCGTCAACTGTCTTCTATCCATGGCTAATCTTATATCATCAGTTACATTTATGAGTGCTGTGGTAGTGCTGTGATGTGGTCGAAACCCAGATTGGTATTTGTCTAGCAGATTGTGGTGATTTATGAAGCTATAGATTTGTCTGTGTACGATATATTCAAAGGCTTTCGATAGCGCTGGAAGTATGCTTATAGGTCTATAATCTGTTACAGAAGAGGTTGGTAGTGGAGTTTTAGGGATAGGCCTCACTATTGCAGATTTCCACAAAGATGGAAAAATTCCTACTTGCAAAGAATGATTAAAAATATCTCTTATAGGGTTTAGAACATAAAAAAGTATTTTTTTTATAAATGTAATTGGAATTTGGTCATATCCTTGTGCATTTGTTTTTATTCGCTTAATTGACTGTAAAACATCTGCTAGCGATATTACATGAAAATTGAATTTATTATGATTTGTGAACTGAGACGCTAAGTTAGTTAGAGTCCTATTTTTTTGAACATGATCAATTAAACAAGGAGTATTCACAAAATGAGAATTAAGATCATCGGGCAATATGGGGATTTCATTGTTACCAATACGTTTGTATCCAACACCTAATTGTCTAAGGTCTTTCCATAAACCTTTAGGCGAGGAGCTATGTGATAATAAGTTATGTGTATACAGAAGTTTAGCTTTGCGGACGTCCTGTGTACATCTATTTCTAAGTAATCTATATTCCTCAAATAATTCAGATGTCATGTCAGGGTTATTTTTACTTGATTGTTTAAACAGTCTAAAGGCAGCATCTCGGTGGGACATTAGTACTCGTATATTTAACGAAGGAAAACACATTCAACTATCAGAATTTAGGCGCCGGTTAGTCAAAACATTGCTTCGCACGTTCTACGTGTTGACTAAACAGTTCACCTGTCAACATGCTCGGACTGGAGCCACGCAATTTATGTTAACAAAGTTAAGCTAGGCACTCATTCACTTTTATTTCTACGTAACGCTGCATACCAAACCAAAATATATTTTATTACTGTTTTTGAAAAATAAAATAAAAAATGAAACAGATTATTTAGCGCCATTTCTTCACCCTTCACAAGCGAAAAAATAAGACAAGAATGAGACAAGACGCGCCAAATGTTACTTGCGATTCTTTGTTGTGTTTTGAGGTCCAAACGGTTTCAATATTGGCAACCCTGATTTATATCTATCTGGAAATCGCCCTCGGACCGTAATAAGATATCAATTATCACCTTGCGAGATAATCGCTATTTACTCATACCAATAGCTTATCTACGCTTTAGTCGAAGAGTAATATCGACATTTACCTTGCGAGAGTCATTATGTGCTCATGTCCAGAGCTTTTGAACTATCTATTCGAACCATAATATCGATACTAATCTTGCGAGAGCCATATATAGGCATGTCATATAAACATGATAGCTTATGCAGGATCCGCTCAACAATAACGAGATTCAACATTTAAACATGTTTTTTTTTTAACTCGCCAAGCATTTGAGGGTAGCCATTTGTACGATTAGTAAACAGTTACTGTTGTGTATTTATTGGTTGTTACAATTTATTTCAATATTTAATCCCCAAACCTATTACCTAAAACTGCAACCCACTTGATGGATTATATGAAGGATTGGCGCATGCGCAGAAACAAATTGATATTTTCACACAAAACAGGGGATCGTGTTTCAGCATCGAGCATAGCTAAATACATTTTATTTTGCTTTAAAGCGTTTTTGCTTTTTGACTAACGAGTAAGAACCGAGTTAAGAATAAATTGGAAAACGCGGGACGCCAACAAATATAATATTTAGCACCGCGTCTTACTACCCGTTCGGGTTATACGCTTTAAGTACTAATTACGCTAAGGGATTAGGAATTGGGAAGGGTGAATGAGAGAAAGTGAACCCGCATTTGCGTGGAGGGAGGGTGGAAAACCACCCCCAGTCCCCCCGACTGAGATTCGAACCTCGATCTCCCCGTCCTCAGCGGTCGAGTTCAACACGACAAGCGCGTTAGCCAACTACGCCACCGAGGCGGGTGCCAACAAATAAGTTTTTGCTTCAGACTCTTTGGGCCAGTTTCAATGTCAGACTTAGTACGTCTCAAGTGTGGTGCTGTACTAAATACAAGACAAGTGTCTGGACCAGAATAGAATGGGCCAGTTTCAATGTCAAACTTAGTACGTATCAAGTGTGGTGCTGTACTAAATACAAGACAAGTGTCTGGACCAGAATAGAAAAGGCCAGTTTCAATGTCAAACTTAGTACGTATCAAGTGTGGTGCTGTACTAAATACAAGACACCTGTATAGACCAGAATAGAATGGGCCAGTTTCAATGTCAAACTTAGTACGTATCAAGTGCAACACTATACTAGTCATACTTAATACGTGAGTACTTAGTACGGCCTAAGTGTTACTACCCTTAGGCCAAGAGCACATAGGATGACACACAAGTTTCGGAGCACGATGAAATCAAACATCTTGAAACTAAGCACCACACAAAAAAAGTTTCACCTTATTTTTTTCATATGAAATAATATGAAGCAAAAACATAATGGAACAAAAAATGTTCAGTTTGTGCCAAAATGGCGGCGTGTAATGTTGGTGAACTGATGAACTGTTAGCTATAATTTCCTGGGATTGGTTGTATAAACATGAGGAATCATCAATTAGGAGATATAGGGTCAACTTAATAATAATAATAATAATAATAATAATAATAATAATTAAAATACCTGAGAATGGTTCTTTGGAAAAGAACCAACAGGAACTGAGGAAGTTCCCCGACAATCTTTTTAACTACACTCAAGTTTAGAAAGTAACAGACACAAGCAAAACAAGAAACAAGAAACAAGAATGACAACCAAAGACAATGTTTGTTTTTGCATCGCGTCTTACTACCTGTTCAGGTTATTAGCCTATGTAATAATTAAATTGTATTAGGGATAAAATTGAATTTAGAGGAAATGTACCCGCCTTTGAATAGATGGAGGGTGGAAAACCACCCTCAGTACACCCCGCCCGCGATTCGGGCACAGATACAGTTCAAAATGTTGAGGTAGATCAGCGTCACGTGGTTAGTAGTGTGCCCACTGATACTCCCTGACCTAGCTATGGTTGTGTTTATCATTAGATGTGCTGACCTGAGCTATATTTAAAATCATGTGTAAATACAGTTTAGTTTAGCACTAAATGTAATCATCACTTTTCACTGTGTGTTTCCACATTTCTCAATATTCTGGCCGTCAGCGCAGCGGGCGGTAGTGCACTGTTCCTAGCAAGGTAGGCCGCAGTGTAGTAGGCAGGTGTGGCCGCCTAACCACAATGGAGGTTCTCACCTTCAAGTAACCTTCCACACACGCGTGTGATCTTTTGACGAGTGGCTGTGTGTGGGGTATTACAACCTGTTTATACTTCATATCTCGATATTATGACTCCAACCCGCGACACCTTATCTCAACCTGTGACACCTTATCTCAACCCGCGACACCTTATCACAACCCGTGACCCCTTATCTCAACCCGTGACACCTTATCACAACCTGCGACACCTTATCACAACCCGTGACACCTTATCCCAACCCGTGACCCCTTATCCCAACCCGTGACACCTTATCACAACCCGCGACACCTTATCACAACCCGTGACCCCTTATCCCAACCCGTGACCCCTTATCCCAACCCGTGACACCTTATCACAACCCGCGACACCTTATCACAACCCGTGACCCCTTATCACAACCTGTGACCCCTTATCTCAACCCGTGACCCCTTATCACAACCCGTGACACCTTATCACAACCCGTGACCCCTTATCCCAACCCGTGACTCCTTATCACAACCTGTGACCCCTTATCCCAACCCGTGACCCCTTATCACAACCCGCGACACCTTATCTCAACTTGTGACACCTTATCTCAACCCGCGACACCTTATCTCAACCCGTGACTCCTTATCACAACCCGCGACACCTTATCTCAACCCGTGACACCTTATCACAACCCGTGACACCTTATCACAACCCGTGACACCTTATCACAACCCGTGACACCTTATCTCAACCCGCGACACCTTATTCCTGTGACACTTTATATCAACCCGCGACACCTTATACCTGTGCCACTTTATATCAACCTGTGACCCCTTATACCAACCTGTGACCCCTTATACCAACCCGCGACACCTTATACCAACCCGCGACACCTTATACCTGTGACACTTTATATCAACCCGCGACACCTTATACCTGTGACACCTTATATCAACCCGTGACTCCTTATCACAACCCGCGACACCTTATCTCAACCCGCGACACCTTATTCCTGTGACACTTTATATCAACCCACGACACCTTATTCCTGTGACACTTTATATCAACCTGTGACCCCTTATCTCAACTTGTGACCCCTTATCTCAACCCGCGACACCTTATACCTGTGACACTTTATATCAACCCGCGACACCTTATACCTGTGACACTTTATATCAACCTGTGACCCCTTATACCAACCCGCGACACCTTATACCTGTGACACTTTATATCAACCTGTGACCCCTTATCTCAACTTGTGACCCCTTATATCAACCCGTGACCCCTTATCTCAACTTGTGACCCCTTATCTCATCCCGCGACACCTTATCACAACCTGTGACACTTTATCTCAACCCATGACCCCTTATCAAAATCTGTGACCTCATTATGACAATCTTTGGCCCCTTATCTCAACCTGTAACAGCTTATTTCAAGAACCTGTGACTAATTAGCTCGACCTCTTGCCAACTTATTTCAACTTCTGGCAACCTCACCATAACAATAAACACTATCATTCATTATAAACGCCACTGCATCTTCGGTACTTCCAATGATTGTTTTATTTTATGTTTTTCTTTAACTAAGAGATAGTACGGGAGGTTGCAATAGTGATAAAGGAACACATCTATAGTAGCCCCATGGCTTCTTTGGTGCTGACTGACAGCTCACAGCTGACTTCTGACAGTCAACATTTAGGTATATACCTAAATTTTGACCGTCAGAGGTGACAGCTGCTAAACACATGTTTTTGCAGAGCATATGGTTCGGCGTAGGGATACTTAACTTGGTCTGATAACTTTTCAAAACTTTTAGCTCTCAGCTGAGAGCTGTCAGTCAGCACCAAAGAAGCCATGGGGCTACTGTAGATGAACTAAATGTATAGTGTGAAAGTCAAAAGAAAGGATGTGTATAGTGTGATAGCCAATAGAAAGGATGTGAGAGTTAAAATATAAACTAAACAAATTTTTAATATTTTAATATATAATGAAAATTGTTTTGCTGCTGTCACTTTTTAATACAGTGTACATTTCAACAAAATAATTATAAACATAGATTTACAAATCATCGGCGTTCAAACATAGATATATTTTGTATACATTCTATCTAAGACCATCTATCATCTTTTAACTTTTTTTTTAAACTTTATTCAGTTATATGCACCGTGCGTTGATGTATGTGGCGCTGTTAGTGACATCATCTTGAAACACTTAAATGAAGGTGATTACTGAAACATTTAACTCATCATAGCGTATTGATGTTCAAAACATGTTTACGATTTTTTTTAACAATATTAATTTTGATTCAACAAATAAAAATAAGCGTTAAAATATGAAAGAAGAGTTGTTTGTAAAGTGAGATGTTCAAATCGATATAAAAACATTAATAAAGACATAACATTTAACAATTTCCATAGTAATGGAGAGAATAAAAACGAAATAAGTGGGTTAAAATGGGCAACAGAAATAATATAGTAGGTAAGTTGTTATCTATATTCATACTGACTCTTTATCAAATATTAGTAAAGCCAAGAACTATGTCAAGAAACGGATCAATTTCAATAGTACTAGGTTGTATTTGTAAACTAAATTAAGCTCGTAATTCATTAAGAATGAGGTTTACTTGCAAATAACTTTGAAATGACCTTCAAATTTAAGGGCAACTTGCAACCGGTGGTTAGGTAGTTTTTGCCTTGAAAGCTCTCAGACCCCCCCCCCCGAAGGGTTGTTAAAACTGAAACTAGAGAACTGGGTGGGGATGTGCAACTTTGGAAATGAGCGACAGCTTATCAGTTTCTCGAAAATACCTGAAATCATTTTCCTTTTTCTTGAGGATAGTAATCCTACCTAATTGTTAACTTCTCGTAAAAGAAAAGAGTAATATTTATTCTATCAATTTCTCCAAATGTAATCCATACTGAGAATGATGTGATAACTAATAACAATAGGTAGGTATAAACCAAGAAGGAACAATTTCGGGATAGTTACGGAACTAGCAAGGCACACACTATTAGCGTAGCTTATTTATAATTCATTAAATATAAATATTGTTTTTTTTTTGTTTGATACTTCAAGTTACAAGTTCATTTTGACATGTCTACTGTCCCGTTTGTTACCAAAAGTAAAATCTCGCTAAAATTGAATGAACAACCCTATTTTTGTGTTTTTTCTTCCAAATTTGTACTCATGATTTTAAGCTATTTGAAATCAAAATGTCCATACTATCTGTTATATTTTAATATTCATTGCACACACATTTTTTTAAAGCAAATAGTTTGGGCCTATGAACTAGTAGCTTTTTTCTAGGAACGCCTAAACATATCAAAAATAGCCGTTAACACTCTAAATGTACCACTACGGATGAAACAAATTTAGTTTGGACAAGAGACACCTATTATTTGATCAAAATAATTGGTCATAATGGACCAGAAACAGCCCGTTTGGTCGAGTCACTTTAAATTTACCGTATGTATATAACTTATACTCGGATCAATAGGCATGCGAACTAAATACCGGGTTCTGGTTTTCTGGTTACAGTGAGGTCAAGGTTCGAATTCCAGATAAGCGCAATGAGAATATTTCATAAATTGTTTCCCACTTATCCTCCTTGCAAATGTAGATACATTTAATATAAATTACATCTTTATCTACAGCTACTCAATGAGCGTTATTAAATGCGGATAACCCAAATGGGTGATAAGACGTGGTTGAAAAATGGTATAAGGGATCTATTTTGTAGGCTTATATTGATGCGCAAAGCTAAAAGTTCACGAAACAAAGTTTTGTGTCAGCCACATTAAATATGTAAGAAAATGTTAAAAAGGTTTTTGAGATTATTTATCAAGTTAATAAGAGCGACAAATAAAAATTAACCATTT
Organism: Timema douglasi; assembly: GCA_901482245.1. NCBI lineage: Eukaryota > Metazoa > Arthropoda > Insecta > Phasmatodea > Timematidae > Timema > Timema douglasi. Next base: position 13,709 of record CABEEJ010004994.1, read on the forward strand.
TATGACTATAACTTATAAGGCTAACTGAATTTCCTTTGGATATGATAATACATTTTTTCGTACTTGGTATTTTGTGGCCCGGTTTCACAGAAACTATGGCTAAAATAGACCGCAAAAAATGGATTCAAACAAATAACTTTTTTGTGTGTTTAGAACACATAATTCGTAGATTTTTTGGGCTAAAATACGTTCGCATTTTAAATGTAGAGTCCTTTAAATGATATAGGGCTAATTTGGAAATTTTTTTTTGAAAATATTACAAAATATTCGTTCTTATTAAGAATACTAATTTTTAAGTTAATAATAGTTTAATTAATTCTTAAAAATAATGCTATAATAAAACTTATTTTACACTTTAAATTTGTGGAGCTCCCCNCCCCCCTTCCCCCAAATTGGGCGAACTTAGCTCTCTAGATGTATGCAAACATACAAGATTGTAACATAACAATCACTTAAAGTATTGCAATGAGTGGTTTGAGTTTCGTTTAAATTATTTTTGTAATTTTAATATTTTAGTAACGTAATTTGGAGCCCGATCTAGTCATTATTTGTGTCTCAATAAATGTCCCCCAGGAATTATTTCCTACACTATTAATAGCTAGTAAAACCATACTCGCTTTCCCCCTAAGAAACAATTATAGGCCTACAACTTTATTTATCATGTAAAACACTCACAAAATATACAATTTAAACAGAATAATTAAAACTATTTTTTTTATTGAATTATTTCAAAATCAGTTGCACGTAAACTACCCTAATTTGGGGGCTTAAATCAATTTTTTTTAAAACGCCTATAGGTGTAACCATAATATAATATATCTAAATATTAAAGTTTGGAAGAAATCCATCAAATCGTTTTCTATTGAGCCCCAGGGACATACAGACGGCAAGGGGTCAGACAGAAATGCAAAACCCACCTTGTAATGATATTGGTTTGGATCACTATAAATTATGTAAAAAGTCATGGATGAAGGTAATTTTTCTTTAAAGTAACATATGTAGAGTATCATTTTATGATTCATCCATGAAGAAACACGCGATTTACAGAAATAATGTAAAAAGGATTACACCATTAAATTATATTTTTTATACAATTTTTCCTGTTAAAGGAACAACTCCACAGTATTTGGCAAAAGACGCCAATTCTCTATAACAATAAGAAGCTAGCCTTCACAACACCTGTCACCAGGACTCTTTCTATTAGTTAGTTTTTACACTGTTGACAAGGGAAGCAAGAGGCAAGGGGTATGTCATATATAAGCCGCTTGTGCGTATGTTTAAGGCAGCCACACACAGCGACACACACAAGTCGCTCTAACACCCACGCTCACACAAGCAACGCAGTTAGGGACTCACAAATGCACTAGCACTGGCTCTCGCAGTCACAGTCTAACACAGAATACAATAATTTACATTAATATCATAAGTGTGCATTGATATAAAGCATTTAATTGGCGTATTTATAAGTCATTAACAGGTGTCATTTAAATAAACCGTGTGTGAATAAACAGCCATCAATAGTTCTCTTTCTTACATTTATTAATTATACCGATTTAATTAGTGCTCGACCACGGAGCAATTAACAGCTGGTTAAACGGTATCTTTTCCGTACAGTGATGATAGGCGCTCGACCACGGAGCTATAGAAAATCCTAAATATCATCACAGCATATTATATCAGGGAAATAACCGTAGTGTTACAACCTTTTTGTTTTCGAGGGAAAATAAAATGCAAAAATTAAACATAATATCGAGGTTGAAAATGTCCACGATCCCAAAGCAAAAATTGTTTTCTTTGGCTAGAAATACATTATCTATATTTCAAAATATTTTAAGAATGTTAACCCTAATTTGATTAGTAGCTCAAAGAAGTGAAACAAAAGACTTAAAATTTGTATAAAAACAACTTTTGTTAGTTTTATAACATAAATATGCCTAACTCAATTTACTTTTTGTCTTGCACGCACATACGCGGTTGTTGCTTTAGTTGCTTACCTTTCCAGTACACAGCCATAGGAATATCTCGTTAATTCAAGAAACAATAAATAATATTAAATTAATTTTAAATAATATGATTTTAATTTATAATTATAGTGGGCTTGTGGCTGTGAAAGTAATCTCGCTAAGACATGTATGTAAAAACGCGCAACTTGGAATGGCTTTCAAAACAACTTTTCACATCTTTTTTTACATCCTGTTTCTGTAACAATTTCAATTATTACTTTCATATGTATTTTGATCTATAGGTAAACATACAAGAAAGAATCCTGTATGCCAGTCTATCTAAGTGCACAAATAAACGAGAAGTAACGAGTTCCTTGGAAAATATTGGAGGTTGAACTCGGCACTCTTCAGATGTCACTTCTTTTCGACCCTGAATAAGAATTTTTGTAGTGTAGAACTTAGTACGTTTTTTATATAAATGTTTTGGTGAGTTATCAATACTTTTTGTGAAGATTATGTATAAGAAAGAATACATTTATTTAAGTAGGCACCTGCCTACCATCGGGAGACATGTGCTCACTTCTTATTAGAGTCGCGTGATGCAACAAATAGAGGAGAGATGGGAGGGTTCTATTAAAACTAAAATGGATCTGAGAAAAATATTTGGTAGATTTTGGAAACATGTTGAAAAGTTGATATTCCAAGTAGGTACTTCTTCTACACCAAATTTAATTTTAATTTGATTGGTTCAAGTAACCCTCCATCCCCCCCCCCCACCCCAGTTTGGGGCACCCTGTTGAAAAGTTGAAATTTCATATTTTACCCTTGGTCCATATCCAAAGTACAAGTTATATGCAAATTTTCAATGTTCTAGTTTGACATGTTCAAATACCCTCCCACCTCCCCCTACTAACTCGTATTCAAAAGATTGTACAGTGATTGTTGTCACAAACTGTTTGTTCTACTTCTTTGGATAATCTCTTTCGAGTTTCTCAATACAAATTCAAACCTCTCTGCTTTTTATTTTGTGATCAGAAGGATGCTTTCTCCTATATTTTTCCGCCATTAAAAAAAGATCGCAACAAATTATAATACTACTGTAAGACACCCGTGCCAACCAATACAACCCTAGCACCTGAACTTTGTGTCCTTGCTGGCTTGTTAGAAACTTTTCAGGTCTTAAAAGATCATTTAAATATGGAGGTAAAGTGACCTATCTCCATTGAAATATCAAATAGAATTTTTTTTTGTTTATTCAGTTTTTTCATATATAAATAGCCAATTTTAATCATACTGTTGCAAGTGTAAGCTATTTGAGATTATTAATATCAGGTTAAAAAATTAAATTTCCTTCTCAATTAATAGTTTGAAGCTCAAACACATTTATTAATTTATATAATTTTGTTATCTAATTATTCCATGGTTTTATTAAATTTTGGGGATAGCATAAGCGTTTGTCATATTGATGCCTTAGATTTGACATAATAAATATTTATCGTCATTAATGATAGATGAGATATCATAATAAAAATAACCTTTGGGTAAATGAGTGAAATGCGGGTTCCCCTTCAACTGTAAAGCTAATTCTTAACCCTCGTAGCAGTGGCGGCTCGTAGCTAAAATTAAAGGGGGTGCTGCTCGAGAAAGTTTTTAACCTTTGTTTTAAAATTGTGTAAAAGTAAAAAAAAAAAAAAA
>CABEEJ010004994.1:20413-47635 GCA_901482245.1 Timema douglasi
TTACTCTTCCAACAAACTCAAGCACAATAACATTAGGTTCATTGGTGGTCTCTTCCGATAGCACAACGTTATAACTTTTGTTTTTCTCAAGTTCGTTTAAGCACTTGACACGATTGTATTCCTCAGGTCTAACGCCCTGCATAATACCTCCTCGTCCCAACAGGTATCCTGGTGAGCAGCATTTTGAGGTGTTTGATGACATTGATGTTTGTGCCGAATAAGATTGGAGAACTTTGCGTAGGATCCGCAGCATTTAAATGGCATAATGTCAATTGGAGATGCAGAAAAAGAAATAAACACTCGCTCTACTCACAAACTCTAACGTTTTTTCCAAAATGTCACTGTTAGCTCCAATGACGGCCGCAGAGTGCTACAAACACATGAGTACGTCTAGTTTATTAATTCACTTTTAAACATCACACTTTGTCCTCAGAGATATATCATACACCGTGCTTTAGATTTAAAGTGCTTACAATCCAAATAATAGATTGACTTTGGAAGGAAAACGTTACCGAAAACTGCCCAGACTGAGTATGTAGTCGGCGGGCGTTTCCCCTATAATTTTAACATTTGAATAATTTCTGTAAATTGTTAAATCCTCGAGATTTACGGGTTCTTTGGACTTTACCTCCTCCGGTGGTGGTGGTGGGCACGCAGGTGACTCTGCTGACTGGTAGACAGACGACTCTGATGCCTGGTAGGTAGACGACTCTGATGGCGGGTACACGGTTGACTCTGGAGTTGGGTACGCCTGTGACTCTGGGGCTGTGTACGCCTGTGTCTCTGAGGGCGGTGGCGTCGTGAAGGAAAGTGGCGGGTGGTTCGGAGCTAGGAAGGGCGGTGGGGGAAACACAGCCACAACGTCCCCCTTGCGGAAATTATAAACGGCGCACGTCATAACACACATGTACGTTTTCTCGATTTTCTCGTAGGGTAGTACTTCCATCGCTCTTATCGTGTGACATGTAGAGTCGCAAAACTCTATGTAGCCTCAATCCTCTACTTTGTAAATTACCTGTCTATCGCTCACCGCCACACTGTGAACATTCTCTACCGTCATATAGGCACGCCCCTCAATCGTATGACCCACAAACATTAAATTAATATAGCCGGATCTAAGCATGGTGAGCGTACCTGAAAGCTAAATGTTCTGTAGGGTCCACGATGCAAATGTATTAACTGCTCCGCTGCCCGATGTTGTTGTTAACTGCTTGCCTCTTAAACGTGTTCAAAGTTCACAATGGTAGGTGAACCGGGTTTTACTACGACGCAGATAAATACAAGTTTTTCTTTATTAAGTTCACACACGTCTTCATCTGTTAGAGTACCAAAACGACAGGGTAAAAATACACAAAACTCGCCATTTAGATAGGCTACTAGGCGCCTCACGAACTTTGTATTGACCGCTTTTAATTTATCTACCGAGTACTTTTTATCTACGGTTAGATCACACAATTTTACGGTCTGCACGGCGTCGACAACATTTACCAGCTGCTGTAACTTGTCCATCTTGAGCTGCTCTACAAACTCTTATAAATAGACAACCAAGTGGGGGCCCCTCTTTATACCCTCCCTCCCTCGTTCGACGTCACGAGAAGAACAGGTTCACGATCTATTCTTGTCTCGACTTGTCTGCCCGCCAACCTGGCGTCCTGGAAAACCCCTTGCCAGGGTCAGTGACCTCAATATCTATTCTTGTCTTGTTGGGCCGCCATGTTGGTGCCAGGGAAAACCCAGGTTGCCGAGGTCACAAGCTATTCTTGTCTTGTCTGTCCACCAACCTGGCGCCTGGGAAAACCAATGCGCCATCATTCATGGGGGCACGATCTATTCTTGTCTTGACGACCCGCCAAACTGTCGCCATGTATTCCGCCCTGTTATATATTATTTCGTCAAAATATATTTACGGCCATTAAATAATTGTATTACTTATGAATTTTTATATACGGAAATATTAAATTTCTTTGTTGTTTAAGAGGTATTGGGGGTCGGGTACACGTTATGACGGTTGGAGGTAGTGGATTCATATCTCGCACGGGGGAGGGTGGTTTTATACTCTCCCTCAGACAACATAAACTCTGGAAAAATTCTACCTTACTCCTTCGGTCCATGACGGATACACACATCCGTGCATTGTGAAAGACGATACCAAACAAACAATTTTAATAGACTTTTGTGACAGGGATAGCGGCTCCTAACTGAAGATTCCGTGGCCCCTGATTGTGCATAATTAGAGCTGTGACAATGCTCTCTAGCGGTGAAAAAACCTCAGGTGTTGCGATGACGTCATTGGGAAAACCCAGGTTGCAGAAGTCACGATCTATTCTTGTCCTGACTTGTCTTGTCAACCCGCCAGACTGGCGCCAGGGTTGCGAAGGAGGAGGGGGTCTCAAGGTAGGCGGACCTATTTATCACACTCTACCACCGTCAGCCATAGCGCGAGGTTCATGCTGCTTGTTCCGGGACAGAGCCTTGTGACAGAAGAGCCAATGTTCATTCTAGCCCCGACAGCCATAGCACGAGGTTCTAATAAACTACAACGCCCTAATCAATGAATAAAAACTCCAACACCTCTATCCTACCAATTAATTAATTAACAATAATCAATTAACTATCATTAATAATTAATCAGCAAGAACCAACATGTCAGGGGTTGGGGGTTGTAGGAGGAGGGGGTGTAGGGGGGAAGAGGTCAGGAGGAGGGGCTATTTATAGCAGCCAATCAGAGGAAAGTAGGTTAATTGAAATCACAATACTATCTCGAGTGGGCCAGGTCATCATCCCCACTACTAACATTGTTTACTAGGAATTATAAAATATATTACACAGCTACAAACAAACAAAAACTACAGTTTGAACAACATTATTATTTACTGATTTAATGATAATTATATTTCATATTTTGAGTAAAATAACATTTCCCTGGATTTTTGTTGTAATTTACCAAATTCCCCACTTATTCCCGTTTTTTCCCGATTACTTCAAATTCCCGTTTTCCCTGATTTTCCCGAATGGTAGACACCCTGTATGTGTAATGCTTTAAATAAGTTTAATCCCTTATTAAAGGACTGATGGGAATATTACCAGGTGTTAGTCTTTTGAAAACTATATTAGATTATTATTATTATTATTATTATTATGTCCATATCTTTTGCGATACTGTGAGTTTATTATAAACTCTGATATATAAGTGTTTTAAAATTTTGTCACATCGGCGCCTCGTGCGTTTTCAGTAGCGCCATCAACGCCCAAATAAAGTTCCTCTGTTGAATGAATGTTATGACGCTCGTTTTCCCTCAAATTTAGAACCACGTTAAAATTACGTTATTGTATTGTGTAGGCTGGATAGTGGTTAGTTTTGTTCATGTTGTAAAATTGAGTACGTCTATGCGGGGCGGCTTATGCTTGCCCCTATATCTACTGATGATTTGGCAATTAGACCTACCCACATCCATTTCACACCCACTCTCTCCAATATTTTCATTGAGTGTATATTTATAGCATTGTCTAGGTTCTTTCTCGAATACCTGCTTCTTCAGAGTTCGCAAAAGTGGGTCCAACCCAAAAAGAAACCATGTGGGTTTTTCGGGTGGGCCCACTTGGTTTTCTATGCGTTTTTCTTTCTTCAAAATTTCCTATGTTTACAGTTTAATGTAACAATACACACTCACATAAGTAGCCACAATGCGTGAAAAACTCAAAAGTAAATTAACAGGAAGTGAGTCATGCAGATACATTAGAAGGGGATTCACTCTGTATCCATAGTTGAAGGTCACAATATTTTGGTAGGGTTTCCCCTTCTAGCTAGACAACCTAGGTCTCCCCCGATGGCAACACAACAAGGAGCGGGACGACGACCGCCCCATCACCTCGGCACTGCATGGCCTACCCAGCGGGAGGGGACTAGTCTCCACCTCTACATCAGCAACGAGCTACGCCACCGCCGATGGGAAACCTTCTGGATCGAGTCACAGACCAACCCCGCACACGTCCTGTCCCGACTAGTGCAAGAACATACCTAAAGTTTCTATCACACACTAGTTACGTTAATTCACTTAGATAATTCAGAATTTGACTATATTAATCAAAGCTAGATTTTCAATAATAATAATAATAATAATGAAAACCAATTCTCTAAAAAATACAAAAAAAAATGTTGTTTGCCTTTTCTAATTTACAATGTAATCTGAAATTAAAAACACGCTAGTATTTTATAAATATGTTAAGCACAACATTTGAATAGGTTTTTTTAAAAGGGGCATTAGTCCTAAGAACAAAATTTTACAGGAGAAGGAAAAAACTTGATAGCATCTTTAAAAAATTTGTAATATGATACTTTGGTATTATTTCCTGTTCATATGCTTCAACATTAACGTCCCCATTCATATTTATATTTTTTAAAACAACCATGGATTTTAAATTTAATTCTAAACTTTGAGGACTTATGCCCTTTTAAAAAAAATATGACCATAGGGTTGGAGTAATCAATTATTTTTATGATAATTTCAACTTTAATTGACATAGTTTCAACTTTAATTTACAAGCCAAAAAGTTATTGATCACATGTATTGCAAATGGTTACAGGCCACTGTAAGATTTCGTTATAGAATTCTTGGTATTCAACAGGAACATACTGGATCAATTTTCGAATGTCTTTAATCTTTGTCTCATTCATAGAAACTTTTCCTGAATACGCAGGTTTGTCTGGCAGAACAACCTCTTGATTTGGCCTAACAGAAAAGTACAAAGTATGATGGATCAACCCATTAATATGAGTATAGGCCTGGATGTACCCTTTTTTCTCTCTTCTGAAAACCAAGTGGAACAAGCTGCTAATGCCTAAATGGACCTTTTCATCCCGTCGTAATTTTTGGGATTCTGTGGATACTGCCGTCTTCCTGTAGTAATTTTTCCACCAATTTTTGTAGTCTATAATTTCACTCAAATCAACTTTTTTAACAATGAACTTCCCTGGCTTCGAACTTTCAATAATGTATTGTATTATTTCGTGAATACTGTAGATTCTATCCTGTCTTTGCAGCTTTCGTTTGATTACCCCGAAATCCCTATCGCAGGGTAGGAAGCTATGACCTATCACGGGGAAGAACTGTTGAACTGTTTGGAACCTTCCAGTGTCTGTTAGTGCCAAAAGATACCTACACAGACTTTATAATTTGCAGGATTTCTTCCTTTTCTCTTTTGAGAGCCTGTATCAGGAACATCGCTATCTGAAGAGCTCATTACAAAATCCTCTCATCCTTTAATTAACACAGTGTACAAAATAATCTTAATTTGAGATTGGAAAGCAGCTACTTAGGTCATCAGTTTTACCACAGATAAGAAAATAAAATCTCTTTACAGCTATGGTTCTAGTGTGTGGCGCCACTGCTACTGCCTTCTGCTTAGTTTTAAAAGGGCATGAGTCCGTGACTGATGCCCTTTTAAAAATAACCATAGTTTTCAAACTTGAATAACCTCCTTGTGCAGTGAAGTGACTGATGCCGTTTGAACACCAAACGATGGGTCTAGGTTTGGAGCATTAGAAAAACAATAAAAGTGAAAATGGCCAAAAATGCGACTGATGCCCTTTTAAAAAAACACGATTCATTTTATAATATTCGTAATAAGTATGCAAAAACTGATATATATATATATATAATTAAATGAAAAGTCTAATTTATTTCAGTTGGCATAACGTATCCTATTTGCAGCATAGCACTACTAGTCACAATATTACCAGATTTTACAAATTTACTTTTTAATTTACATTTAATACATTGCACAAATGTACCAGGCTTGACAGAAAAATTATAAATTTAGTAAAACACATGTAGAAATCAAACTTTAAAAGTTTCCTGAAAAAAAAAAACACCCGGGCTGGGCTTTTTCGAAAGAAAAAACTTGTTTTTTCTAACCCTATATATTAATAAAATGAAGAGTTTGTATGCCTTATCATGAGCGTGTCGTGGAAGTCCTTGTGTATGAACATGTGCATCCGAAGAAGAAATTTTAAAATTAGGATTTCATTTTTTAAATTAACAAAAAATTGGGTCAGAAGAAGTAAAACTTATTTTTTTTTCCTGTTTGAAGCAAATAAAAGCGTTGCCAGAGTAACCACGCAATCAAGATATCGCTGCTAGCATTGTATTTTATTTTAAACTAAACAAAATATAAGTGGTCTATATTAAAATTTAACATTACAGACCTATCATAGAAATGTATTATAAACACTACTGAGGTCCATCTACGCTCGCCGTTGAGGCTTTAATAGAAGACCCGCGTTTTAGTTTGTGTCACGTGTTCGGGGGAGATGTTAAGTGTGTAATAATTACTAATAATAGGATTTTCCTAGTATTGGGTTTTGTTTTCATTCCGACTAGTTGACGTGGCCAAGTGACTCAGTATGTAAGTGTAGGCGAGATTCATGCGCCAATCCGTTGCGTCAAGGGATTTGTTTTTCATTTTTATATTATTATTATTATTAGTACAGCGTCTTACTACCCGTTCGGGTTATACGCACTTACGTTAATGTGTAATGGTAGGGTGATTGTGAGATGAAATGAAGGACCTACAGTTTAACGTGGAATCCGAACCACGGTGGAGGCCTGGCATTCCCCACATTCACAAGATGTCTTGTCAGAGGTGAAGGAAGGGTTTGGTAATCAGATAAATCTGTGCCGGGACCGAGGATTGAACCCCGGCCACCAGTACAGAAGTCTGACACCTTATCCCTAGACCTCCAGGTCACCTTCCCTTTTTATACAATTGGTTACATTGTATGTAGGTATAAAAGATCCCCAAGTTCAAAACAACAATCATCTTGTATTTAAAGGCCTAAGAAATAAAAAATAGGGGTCTACTCGATCTTGGGAGCAAAATTCACTGAGGATTCAAGGTTTATCCCGAAGTGATATTATGGTGCAGACAGAGCGCGAGTAATTTACAGTTTAATAGCATTATAATTTTTTGGCCAAAATAAATCATATAATTTCTCAAGTAGCAACATAGAGTTTAGTCTTCTGCACATTCTGATATCGCCAGATTTTGAATATCTGTGAAGAGTGTCTTGGAATTTTGTCAACACTTTTTAAATAAAGAGAAAAAGTTTTGACAAAACTCCGGAACATTCTTGATAAATATTCAAGATCTGACGATATCAACATGTGCAGAAAACTAAACTCTATGTTGCTACAGTATCCCCATGGCTTCTTTGGTGCTGACTGACAGCGGCCAGCTGACAGCTTTGAAAAGTTACCAGACCAAAACCGAACCATATGATCTGCAAAAACATGTGTTTAGCAGTTGTCACTTCTGACAGTCAAAATTTAGGTATGAACCTAAATGTCGACTGTCAAAAGTCAGCTGTGAGCTGTCAGTCAGCACCAAAGAACCCATGGGGATACTGTACTGGAGAAATATTTGATATATTTTGGCCAAAAAAATGAAATGCTATAAAATTGTAAAAATACTTGTGCCCCCTTCGGCCGCATCTTAAGATCTTCCATGGTTAAAAAAAATGTACATCAAGTTAAGATTTTAATAATCTTGATTAATTTTATTCCGAAAAACCATTTAATCTAGACAAGTCTTAATTAATCCAATAAAAATAATTACGAATTTAAGAAATATATTTAAAGACATTAAAATGTATTCTAATTTTTATTTAAATTATTTTCAATTGATTTTTGTTAAATTGTAATTCTTCACGGAATATCCGTTAGCCAGGTTATAAAAAGTCATAATCCATCATCTTGCTTAGGTAGTCCGTGATCTCCTTTGAAATGCATTAGATGTGACGCTCAAGATACTGTTTGAATATTTAAGTACTCTAATCACTTAAATCTTGTTTGAATATCTTCGCGAGCATGATATCCTTGATCATAATGCAAGCTAAACGTAAAATTGAAATACAAATTCAGTTAATGTTAGGGTATTGAATTTAAAGTAAGATATTGCCCACAACTTAACGCGCCTTAGTTAATATTTTAAAAGGACGATATCCTTCACACAAAACACACTGTATGCTCGCCGCACGTTGATACGAGTTGACCATAACCTGCCTGCATGTACGAACTCGTGTCTGCATGTTTCTAATGTAGGCTCCTAGTACATTTCCAACTGTACATGAGTCGAATCGTCCATATTGTCTATAGTTGGCGTTATTATTTATGTAAGGTAACTATATTTTTAAAAAAACATTCGGTAACCACATGGCCTTACGCGCCACTTTCGCAGTAGACTGGTCGGGTGTATTGAGGTTTTATTTACAAAATGATTTTCCACTCTCCCAACACGCAAATATGGGTACACTTCATATAAATGTAGCCTTCCTAATCTCTATAAATATAAACTTCTTAATCCCTAAAACCATTAGCGTACACAAACTTATAATCCTAGTAGTAAGCCACGGTGCTAAAAAAAATTGATTTTAGAAATTCAAAAATTTCCCTGAGAAGTAAAATAATCTTCGAATTTTCTGATTTTTCAAGCAAATAAAATTCCCTGAGATTATTCCAGGTTTTCTAGACAAGTAAACATCCTGTAATGCTCTTAAAAGGGGATTTAAATTGTTTATTAGAAAGGGTGTTATAGGATTTGTCTGAAAACTACTTCAAATATCATCCTACTACTACTATGATCCCGTCCTCGTGGTCGAGTGGGAAGTAGATGTTGAGAAGGTGAGTTAAAAGGTCTAGGGGACTGGGCTAAATATCAAGAAAGATATTTTAGTTATTTTTGTAAAATTTCTTAGAATCTCCATTCTAAAAACATTTAAACAAATCTACTGCGAGATCACAAATGGTTATTAAATCCAAACTTGCTTGAGCACCGGTGAACACAGCCCGGGGTCGGTTCTAATATCAATATCCCTGTGAGGTGCGCGCGCACCTGAAGACGACGGTCGATATCGCGGCAAGTCGCGCGCATCACACGAGCATCAGACTCCATGCCGCCTTTGCTTACTTCATATCGGGTCAGAATTTTGACTCTCTGCAGGAACCACACGAAGGGCCAGTTTCATAGTCAAGTTTAGTACGCCTCAAGTGCGGCGCTACACTAACTAAGTTCATGACGACACCTACCTAAACTCGAATGGAATGGGCCGTTCACACATAGGAAACTGGCCCATTCCATTCTGGTCTAGGTAGATGTCATCTTGTATTTAGTGTAGCGCCGCACTTGAGGCGTACTAAACTTGACTATGAAACTGGCCCTAAACCTCTAGGACGAACACAACAACCAGACCTACCGCAGGCAGACACGTCTTCTCTCCGCTCGACTAGGGCGCATTAACCGGTAATTAGCCATCCAAATAGTTTTATTGAGGTCTTGGTTCGATACTAGGAGTGTACATGTGTAAATGGTTTCATCTCCTTGCACTGAAGATGGCGCGGACCGTGTTGTTATCACTTCTGTCTAGAAAGGCGTGTTAAAAGACAGAAACTGAGCATATTCTCGGTCTTTAGTGTTTAACCTAACGGCTGGAAGTAGCTTCATTGTAGATCTAGCAAAGTTTGGGAGACGTTGCTGAAAGACGCAATCTTCACTCACACTGGACCAAGAGCACACGTCACAAACTAGGTCACGTGGAGGTCGGAGTTCGAGCCCCGGCCGGGTGTATCTAGTTTTTTTTTTGTTAAAAGTTTGCCACTCTTCCTCCTAATAAATTTGGGTTCATTTAATATGAAGTATACCTTATCGTTCCTTCTGATTAGTGCCATTTAAACGCGGATATCCTGGACAGATAGTTAGGGGAGGGAGCACGCTGGCAACAGAGTGATCAAGGGGCCGGAGTTCAACTACCGACCGGATACACTTCCCACTACGTCATTTATAGCCCGGTTGAATACCGATACATGTTGGAAACTTTATGTTTAACAGTAAGATTCCAATTCTACCAGAACGACAAAACAAATCTAAAGGTACGAAATAGAGCGACACAGGACAAAACCTTGTAAAGTGAGGATGTAAGAGACGCAAGGAAAGGTCAGTGTTTCTCTAAATTGTTTGGTTTTAAATAAATCCAATATTGCTTCAGCAAAAATATGGAGTTTTACTTTTCTTCACATGGTGATATCAAGTGTTGTTGAATATTTGTTGAATATCTTCATTTATTAGTTTACCATCTAATGCCGTTAAATACTCTTGACAGATATTCAAGAACGGTTATCATCATGTGAAGAATATTACACTTTTATGTTTTTAGTAAAGCATTACCTGTAATATCTACAAAAAACCGTTTGGTCACAAACACTGCAAATAAAGTGTCCTTTTCTCGCGTCCCATGCATTCCCACCGTAAGTCGCAACCGTTATAATTTAATCACAGCTTTTAATGGATTCTAGATTCAAACGACTGTGTAATTTTCCACACGTGAGGTAAAACCTTGGCATTGAAACCAATACTAAATATAGCGAGCGGCGCAGCGTTTCTAAACAGTAACATATATTGTTTGGGTGTGACTTGTAATAATCAAAGCGAAGCCTGAGATCATACGAACAAATGTCCAATAAACGATTATTTTTGGTGCGTCCTTGAGAGCGGGGACAGGCAGCAGCAGCAGGCTGGTTGGTATTCCACCAACTCCCTGTGCTCCTGGCAGGCCAGCCAGACCAGACCGTCGCTAGGCGAACAGCGCTGCGCTGTTGCCAAGTCATAACACAGCTACAGTGCACAAGAGAGGGAACAGTACGTACGGGTTGTAGCCTACAGTTTCTAAACACACAGATTATGTATGTTAGCGCAAGACTTACAAACTAACTTAATTAAGGATAGAGCCACCAAGCCTTAGCTAGTTTCATAAGAAGGGCTGTTTAGAATACAATATTGGGGGAGGGGGGAGAGTTTCAACTCCCTCCCGCCCCAACGTTGTTATAAACAACTTGACAGTTGAACATTTTGTGTAGAAAGTAGATCTTGAGTTGTGACATTCTAGAATTACTCTTTTCCACAGTACTTTCGATTATGAAAGTTCTAGACCACAAACTTAAGCATACAAATTTTAAATTTCCCAACTCTTGATCCTACTCTTAAAATGTTCCCGACTTCATAGCAAATCAAACACTGAAAGGAGATATATTTTTGTAGTAGATTGTAAGAGAGATTAATTAGTTAATCAAGTTGGCTTGTAGCACTGTTGTCTCTCTGCCTCTACAACTCCTCGCCTACTATTCACTAATAGTCTTAAAAAAAAAGAGTTAGAAAATGTTTTAAGTTGATCACGTGATAGAACCTGGAGTTTTTACGAGCCGTAACTTGTTAGTTCTCCTACGCGCAATGATTGTGAATGTGAAAACAAATCACACATGAAAATTGAAAAATCCATCATTTACAAACATTACAACTTTAAAAATACATCGCCCAGAACCTAACTCAATTCAAGGCCCGATTATCGCCTCAAATTTTACTATTCTCCCGGGAAGAGCCCCTCAACTTGGGGGTATCACATACCTCAGATCCTCGGTTTTCTCAAAAGTGCTATTGTCTTATACCCCCACCTTCCAAAATATATTTCGTACGACGCCCCTGATTTTACTAGTGCTATTTTTCTGATATTGACCTCATCAATCACACGTGATGGCTGCAGATCACATGACCAGAAGCGTCAGCACATGAAAGATCTAAGGAGCTTTTTAGCGGTCAGGTAAAGTTCTTCCTATGAAAGGGTGCGTTCAAGTATTACGCAAGCACATTTTTTGCCATTTTAACCCCTTCTTGATTACGTAAAATTTGTCAACATTTTTTCATTTGTTGACAGGAATAACCATTCTTTTTTTTCATAAAATTTTGCCTATAGCCTGAATAGGTTGTAAGACGCGATGATATATTTTTTAAATTCATGCAGTTTATAAATTGCTGGTAATTAACATAGAGGTGTAATAATATTAATAAATAATTGACAATCAACAGTGGTATGCAATGAATTTAAATTTATTGAACAGACAATTAAAACAAGCTATAACAGTATAAGTTTAAAATTTGTATTTACTTTTAATTGAAGTAATAAAAAAAAGTATTATTAGTGAATTCATGAATATTATTTTTATTTAAAAAAATTTCATTTTATCTGATGACCAAGGTCCTTGAACCCACGTCTCTACAATTTCAACTAGAGTAAGAATTTAATAGCAATGCGATAACTATAATATGTGCAACCTCTGATAAAATGTCGAAAATTTTAACTGTAAACCAAAATTTTAATACCAAGTGTTAACCCTTATGAACCCAATATCAATCTTTTTTATCGGCCCAAATAGACAAATGAGGACTTAAATTATTTAAAAATAAAATTAAAACCGGGATTCAAAAAATATTTTACCCAAGTATAGCGCAATGTTTGCTCAGATTTTCTAGTGGATATTATTTTATTTCACATATTATTATATTACTAATTTTGATACCTAAATTTTTAAATAATAGAGTGAGAAAGTCCGTGCGGAATTCCGTACCATTTATTGTTTCATTATAAAGGTATATTTGATTGCTCACGACTTTTATTAAAAAACTAAATTTCAACACAAATATTAATAATTGTAATTTTGTTTTCTGCCGTGGCACTACGTACTAACCCGGCAGTGTGTTTTTTCTTTGGTTCTTCTAGACCAGTGGTCCCCAAACCGTGGTGCGTACAATTATTCCCAGTAGTACGCCGCGAGAAGTCAAACAAAACAAACAAATTAAAAGTGGAAAAAGATAACGCCTCATCAAATCTAAAAGTATATTCGGAACAAGTCTAACAAAAAGTAAAACATATTTAAACAGTGGTTGGAGGAGTGCTAACATTCAACAATGATGTAAGCTCAGACTGCCGGCGCAGCCACATATGTGTTATTATACACCTGGGCACTATTAAAATGGTACCGAAATACTAAATATGCAACATTATCTTGGTGGTACCCCAAAATATGGCAATTGTTGAGGTGGTACGCCATTCAAAAAGTTTGGGAACCATTGTTTAGACGAGTGGAGCAGTAAGACTGTTATTGCTCGGTGTAGTTTCTAGACGAGTGGAGCAGTAAGACTGTTATTGCTCGGTGTAGTTATCTAGACGAGTGGAGCAGTAAGACTGTTATGCTCGGCGTAGTTTCGTGTAACTACAGCTAGAACACCTCACCAGTTCGTATTTGTTTCCAGTTGTTAGAAGTTCTAAACCGACGAAGAACCAGATATAATGGAAAATAATGACCACGAGAGTTCATCTAAACAGGAAACAGAGGACTTTGATGATGAAACACACTTATCAGCAGTAGTGAGGCGTCGGGGTAAGCAGGATAAGCTCAGCTATCCCAAAAGGTTTTGAAAAGGGGGTATAGATGTTCTATCGAAAGAAAAGTATCGATACTGTACTCATTAAAAGTATCGGAAGAAAAATATCAATACCGTACTATAGTATGGAAATAAAAGTATCGATATCGAAACGCACAACTTTTCTGCCTCGTCTGCTAGGGGAACCCTTGAGTTGACCGAGTTTATTGAGCTCTAAAAAAGCTGCTTTTGTTTAGTTTGTGTGACCCGTGCTCATTGATAAAGGAAGGGGTAGTAGACTGGTCGCCATTCTCCCCTTCACCCGGTCAAGCTTCGGGATGTATTGATAAACAAAGATAAAAGAACAGCTATGGATTATGATTAAATAAAGAGATTGAAAGCTAGAATTGCTTGTCATGCACAAAATGAGTGAGAATTGAGAAAGAGTATCATTTGTTCTTCCTCCAAAGTTCCACCTAGTAAACATTTAATGTCCATCACGAGTAAATACATAACAAAAAAGTTGTTTCTTTAGATACCGATCCGATAACGGAGTGTGTGTACTAATAACAGTAAAAGTATCGTAAAAAACCAGAGTAAAAAAATACTAGTATCGAAAGAAAAATCAATAATTTCTTCACATCCCTGATGTAAAACCAACAACAAATATAGAACTTTTAGCAGTATTAGGACAGCTATGGCTGACAGGCAGACATACAAGAGCTCTGACCTCCGATGGTAACGGAACTGATTGCTTCAGAGCAACTATAGCCCTTCAGCGATTTAGAGTTGCGTTGATGATCTTAGTACTCGATTAACAAGAAAAGAAATCGAAAAACTTGCTCCTATACGAGAATTTTCGATCAGTTTGTTTTCAACTGTGAACACATCACACAGTTGGCGGGTACTGTACAAGAGTATAATCAGCCCGATTTAACACGAGTGATTTCCTTCTAGACTGTTAGGTCACCGAACCGGGTCCTGCTTGGACACACGATTATAATTACATGCGAGAATACTTGGAAAATGTGTTTTCATCTTTCTTTATTATATATATATTATTATTATTATTATTATTAGCACAGCGTCTTACTACCCGTTCGGGTTATACGCACTTACGCTAATGTGTAGTGGTAGGGTGATTGTGAGATGAAATGGAGGACCTACAGTTTAACGTGGAATCCGAACCACGGTGGAGGTCTGGCATTCCCCACATTCACAAGATGTCTTGTCAGAGGTGAAGGAAGGGTTTGGTAATCAGATAAATCTGTGCCGGGACCGAGGATTGAACCCCGGATCCCCAGCACAGAAGTCTGACACCTTACCCCTAGACCGCCAGGTCACCTATATATATATATAGATCGGTCCCGGTTCAAGTCGAGGGTTAACCCAGTACCAATGATGCAATATTTTAAAATAAAATATCTTATGCAATAGAACAAATGCAAGAGTCTGGTCCTCGAAGTTCATTTTACTGGGCAGTGCAGCTCAGGTGCGTTGTTTTTCTTTTCAGTTCCACGCTCTACTACCCGTTTGGGTTGTACGCTTATGTACTAATTACGTTAATGGATTAGAAATTGGGAAGGTCAAATTAGAGGAAGTGAACCCGCATTTGCGTGGAGGGAGAGTGGAAAACCATTTAGGAAAAACCACCCCCAGTTTACCCGACCAAGATTCGAACCTCGATCTCCCCGTCCTCAGCAGTCGAGATCAACACAAGCACGTTAGCCAACTACGCCACCGAGGCGGGTTTGAATTATAAGTATATTATTAATATCTCGACTTCTAAAGCACTTAGGATCACAATATTGCTGTATAAATATACATTTTCAGGATCAGGGAATCCAAATAGACAATTTTCAAATGCGTCAGATGATATGTTATTCATAATATATTTTACTGGTGTACCTGTGTATCATTAGGAAACTATTCACTAATCTCTTGTTTTGAATAAATAAATACTAAAAGACATACATTTTTAAATGAAAGATGGCATATTATATGAAAGGTGCCATTGCTTATGCCGTATTCAAACATTGACATCCACAAAGTTCTGTGCACTTCCAGCCTGTATTTCTGCATCCAAACCTACCCCCCCCCCACCACATCGGCTCTTAGTTACATTTCACCAATTCATTACCAGCCTCGAGGCAAAGCTAAGGCCCTAAGTAGCAAGTGGAAAAAGTTTGGTGCTTTTATCCGGCTTTTGTTCATGCTAAGCTGCCGTACAAATGTAACAAGTTACACAATAAGATTGAGTTAAATACTTTATTTTGTTGCATAGTGTAAACGGACCTTTAGAAACCGGCATTCAAACCATATTCTTGTAAAAGTTAAAAAGGCACGAACGTCAAGTTTAACCCCTCCATGATTATTTGTTAAGAAGCTACACGCACCAGTAGTTACAGTCTAAGGCATCAGGCTCGTAACATAAAAAAAACAAGGTAAAAATAAACGTCCGAGGTGCACTTATAACAACCAGCATCTCCAAGTAACAACTAGCACCGCGAGATAGTTCTAGTGAGGGCAAGGAGCTCTCAGACCCAAGAGATGGGAGGAAATGTGGCTCAAGTAACAACTAGCACCACGAGATAGTTCTGGTGAGGGCAAGGAGCTCTCAGACCCAAGAGATGGGAGGAAATGTGGCTCAAGTAACAACTAGCACCACGAGATAGTTCTGGTGAGGGCAAGGAGCTCTCAGACCCAAGAGATGGGAGGAAATGTGGCTCAAGTAACAACTAGCACCACGAGATAGTTCTGGTGAGGGCAAGGAGCTCTCAGACCCAAGAGATGGGAGGAAATGTGGCTCAAGTAACAACTAGCACCACGAGATAGTTCTGGTGAGGGCAAGGAGCTCTCAGACCCAAGAGATGGGAGGAAATGTGGCTCAAGTAACAACTAGCACCACGAGATAGTTCTGGTGAGGGCAAGGAGCTCTCAGACCCAAGAGATGGGAGGAAATGTGGCTCAAGTAACAACTAGCACCACGAGATAGTTCTGGTGAGGGCAAGGAGCTCTCAGACCCAAGAGATGGGAGGAAATGTGGCTCAAGTAACAACTAGCACCACGAGATAGTTCTGGTGAGGGCAAGGAGCTCTCAGACCCAAGAGATGGGAGGAAATGTGGCTCAAGTAACAACTAGCACCACGAGATAGTTCTGGTGAGGGCAAGGAGCTCTCAGACCCAAGAGATGGGAGGAAATGTGGCTCAAGTAACAACTAGCACCACGAGATAGTTCTGGTGAGGGCAAGGAGCTCTCAGACCCAAGAGATGGGAGGAAATGTGGCTCAAGTAACAACTAGCACCACGAGATAGTTCTGGTGAGGGCAAGGAGCTCTCAGACCCAAGAGATGGGAGGAAATGTGGCTCAAGTAACAACTAGCACCACGAGATAGTTCTGGTGAGGGCAAGGAGCTCTCAGACCCAAGAGATGGGAGGAAATGTGGCTCAAGTAACAACTAGCACCACGAGATAGTTCTAGTGAGGGCAAGGAGCTCTCAGATCCAAGACATCCAAAATGTCGATTTTTATATTTGATTTCTTCCCTTTTATTTATGTATTTATGAACTATAATATTATCACTCTTCATATTTAAATATTTGAGCCTCAAATTTTGAGGCATGTTACAAAGTGGGATTATTGTTAAAAACCTATTTATGAAGATGTTAATTGAATAATAAATTGAGAACTAATGATGACTATATAACAAATAAGTTTAATTTCAAATAATACTCAACAAAAATCTTGTTATTTATCTAACAAAACTATTTCACATAAAATGTACAAAATTACAAAAATATAAGGCGGGCGCCGCGTTGCCGACCCCTCCCCTAGAAGCTATTTAGTGTTCTTTGCAGGACTGTATTTCTTAAAATATTTAATGCCTATAGAAATGTTGATGTATTCTAACAGAAGATTTTTTTGTAATTGTTTGCTATTTGGATTGGCTCTCGCTTGGATTACAAAAGGGAGTGGCCCCTTAAGGGTATTTCTTTTAAGAAATAGGATCTTTAGAGGCCATTTAGAGTAATATTAGCCTGGATTTTATTTTAAAATTAAATGCCTATATAAACTAACCCTTTTTGGTTAGAAGAACAGTAGAGAAAATTCAAACTTTTTTTGCATTCAAAATTGATAACATTTTACTATATTATTAGTGATATCTTATAGGTATTGATTGGTATCTCAGAAGTGAAAAATACAAATCGTATGACTTGATGTATGATCATATTAAAATTGTTTCGATATATATTTAATAACTAGATTCTACCGTTCTTCCTACCAAAATCATACTTTATTTAAAGTTCCCTGGCAAATATTTGTAAAAGTGTTTTCCTCTTTTGGTTATTTGAAGTTTGATACGAGGCCATCTATTAAACACCTGGGAGGATTACGGGAATTTGGGGGAGCGGGGGTGTTTGAAAACCCATACCCCCGCCCCCTCCCTATCTATGAGCATGATAGCATGCAATAGCAGAGGCTGAGACTCTTGAAGCGACCTAGTTCACCTTTCCTCTGTACAAGAGACGACTAGAGCACAAGGGGGTTCAGCGACCCACAGTGTTGCCACGTCGCACCATACACACACCGTGATGTGCTGGCGCACGCGTTCCCCTCTTGATTTAACTTACACAATAGTATGCGTGGATTAGTTTTAGAATTGAAACACATTGTGAATGGGCCAGTAGTGTGCTCGGGACTGCACTTCTCCGCCACTCACGTTAAGACGTCACTTCTTGAACCAATCACCGGGTCGGCAAGCAAATCAACGTTTCCCGCGCACTAAAATTATCCAAATTGCACACCAGCCAAACACTGTCAGGGTTACCAGATTCAAAAACGAAAAAGGAGGATAATCTATTTTGAAATAAATTGGAATGGAGAACATTTTAAAATAAAACATAATTTAAGATATAAACTTTTATTACAAATATAAACATTAACATAAACATTGAAATAATCTTATAGCATAGGTCTGACGCCACCTAACTAAACATAGGTATCTAGTAACACTTTCAAAATGGCCCCGAATCACTACTGCTGGGATTTAAGCCCCGACTTAATCACTAGCAATAAATTCTCTTGCGGGTTTTAGATAGCAACATCCGCAACGAAGCGGCCATTTAATTAAATTATTGTGTTGACAATGTGAACGCCTTTAGTCCATTTAGAGCAAGGACCCTCAACCGGTGTGCCGCCGCACTTTGGGAGTGCCGCGAGACCGGCCAGGGATACAGAAAGATTTTGAGGGGGGACAAGGTAAAGAAAATATATTACCAAAAAATAATGAAAATAAATAAACAGAAGAAAATGTTGTCTTTTAGTGATTCTCTTAATTATACGTGCTACGGAAAACGATGTTAGACAGTCGTGTCCCTGATGGCTACATATTGTTCATTTTTGTGGTATTATTAATTTTTAGTCATATCACATTGTACTTGGTTAGTGTGTTCATTTAAAGATTTCCAAAGCTATTTTTATATATAAGGGAGTAAGTATTAATATCTATTTTAATTATAATCATTATAAATTAATACACTTAATTGTTTAATATGTTACTCTGATATTTTATAGTTTGGATAGAAAATTAAAAATGTGAAAAACCAAGCGCCGACGAAAATTCTAAAAAGGGTGCAACGAGATTCTAATCCCCTTCTCAAAGGTGCCGCGAGATTCCAATCCCCTTCTCAAAGGTGCAGCGAGATTCCAATCCCCTTCACAGGAGTGCCACGAGATTCTAATCTCCTTCTCAAGGATGCCGCGAGATTCTAATCTCCTTCTCAAGGGTGTCGCGAGATTCTAATCCCATTAACAGGGGTGCCGCGAGATTCTAATCCCCTTCACAGGAGTGCCACGAGATTCTAATCCTCTTCTCAAGGGTTCCACGAGATTCTAATCCCCTTCACAGGGGTGCCACGAGATTCTAATCCCCTTCACAGGAGTGCCACGAGATTCTAATCCCCTTCTCAAAGGTGCCGCGAGATTCCAACCCCCTTCTCAAAGGTGCAGCGAGATTCCAATCCCCTTCTCAAAGGTGCAGCGAGATTCCAATCCCCTTCTCAAAGGTGCAGCGAGATTCCAATCCCCTTCACAGGAGTGCCACGAGATTCTAATCTCCTTCTCAAGGATGCCGCGAGATTCTAATCTCCTTCTCAAGGGTGTCGCGAGATTCTAATCCCATTAACAGGGGTGCCGCGAGATTCTAATCCCCTTCACAGGAGTGCCACGAGATTCTAATCCTCTTCTCAAGGGTTCCACGAGATTCTAATCCCCTTCACAGGGGTGCCACGAGATTCTAATCCCCTTCACAGGAGTGCCACGAGATTCTAATCCCCTTCTCAAAGGTGCCGCGAGATTCCAACCCCCTTCTCAAAGGTGCAGCGAGATTCCAATCCCCTTCTCAAAGGTGCAGCGAGATTCCAATCCCCTTCTCAAAGGTGCAGCGAGATTCCAATCCCCTTCACAGGAGTGCCACGAGATTCTAATCTCCTTCTCAAGGATGCCGCGAGATTCTAATCTCCTTCTCAAGGGTGTCGCGAGATTCTAATCCCCTTAACAGGGGTGCCACGAGATTCTAATCCCCTTCACAGGAGTGCCACGAGATTCTAATCCCCTTCACAGGAGTGCCACGAGATTCTAATCTCCTTCACAGGGGCGCCACAAGCCTAGAAAGGTTGATAATCCCTGATTTAGAGGAAACTAACAAATTTGTATTTTGAACCTCATCTTACTACCCATATCCACATCCACATTTAGTTGCACTTTTTTTGATAAGAATGAGGAAGCTAGAATTGAGTGGAAATGTATTTTAATTCGCGCAGAAAGAGAGTGGTAAGCTATTTAGTAAATAAAATCACCCAGAGAACATCTAGCTGGGATTCGAGCCCAAGCCTTCCGGTCATCATGAAACCAGATCAAATGAGCTTGACGTTAATTCCGCACGCTCATCGATACGGGTAGTAATTATGTTATTCTAAAGATAATTTTCATATTCAGTTTTCACTATAGTATATTTATATGTCATAGAAACTTGTAATAAATTAACTTTACTAATAAATTATTTGCTATATTTTTATTTATGAATTTATTTGTTGGGGCAAGTAAAGTATGGCTTATTAATATACACTGTATTATTAATATTTAAATAAGTGAAAAACAAATAAAATGTCCCCAGCTGTGATTTAAACCCTTGCTTCCCAATGTTTGTTTAGTTTTTACAAACATAACTCGTGTTTTTTTGACCTGTAGTGTCAAGGGTCAATGTTAGTTGTACTACCCTTGTCTGAACGATTAATTTAGCTCTTCCCCCCGTCCCCCCTCACTTTCGGACCGGCGTTTCCTGCCCCACATAAGATAATAATTGTTTGCTTATCTAGTGTGTTAAAATGACTCCGAGCGGACGAGTGCGTGACATAAGTCTTAGTCCAGAAGACTTACCCCCTACGTACAGATGTGAGACGGTAAATTTTCTAAAACGGAAGATTTTGAATAATTATTTTTGTAAAATCATTTCAACTAATTAAATGGGTAATAATAATAACAGTAATAATCATAATTGGAGGTTATCGTAGTAGTAATAGTAGTAGTAAAACACCTGCCTCATTGGCCGCACGGTCCAACGCACTACTCGCGCAATACACTTAGACTGTCGATGACAGGGAAATCGGGGTTCGATTCCGGTCGGGTGCACTAAAGGAGGTTTTCCACTCTCACTCCACACAAATTCGGGTGCAATTCCTCTAACTTCAACCTTACATATCCCTAACACATTAGCATAATTAGTACATGGGCTTATAACCAGAATGGGTAGTAGGACGCGGTGCTAAAAAGAAGTAGTAAAGAAACAAACGAGTGCAAGCCTTTATAGACCTGCTATGTTCATAAATCATACTACAGTTTTTTTATCATCAATAAGTTAGCTAAAATATTGTTAAGGTTAGCCCGACATTGGTCTCCCCCTCCCCCCCATCCTCCGTACTCCTTACCCCCTTCTTATAACCAACTCGTTTCTTAACACACTATAGTTTGAAGTATAATAATATACTCTATGTGTCACTTATACAATTTAACCCCTCCACCGGTTGCAGGAAATTTTTCGATTCAAAATTTTCAGAAAAATGTTCATCTCTACTCTCAAGCGAATTCTTGAAAGCCAAAGAAGACGTATTTCTGTGTCGGGGCCGGTGGGGGGGAGATAAGAGAAGGTTTTTTTTTGAAGGGGGTCAATTTTTCATATTTTCTGATTTGGAACTCAATTTTACCCATGACCTGCCTTTAAGCTGACAAGTTTGCAAATTTCTCTGTGCCACCTTCTTATGAGCTCGGAGCAAACAGCTATACCAACGTGGTTTGGTCGTTAGACGTGGCAACACCGCAGAGGCTTTGCGTGGCCCAGGCAACAAATGACTGACTGGCTGTCCCGAACCGCGCCAGACCAGACTTCAGTATTGCCTGTACGTGCGTAGGAAAATGATTTGGCTCCGGCCCGGCAAAATTCAAACAACCTAATCATATAATAGAACGCTTCAAATGAATAATGAATAGGATTTTTATCTTATTTATTTAGCACCGCGTCTAACTACCCGTTCGGCTAACGAATAGTAATACAATGAGTACACTTTTTAGTTTCGCTTGTTGCTAGGGATTGGATGTAGGCTAAGCCCTAAAAATATAACCATGGTTTTTAGTAAACATCCTACAGTGCCTCAAGTTGTGTACAAATCTTGTATGAACAGTTTAAATACATACAATGTTAGAAGAAGAAGAAAATATGTTACGATTTATGTCAACAGTTACATTATGAAATGATACAAACGATTGCATGATTAGAGTTCCCTAGGGTGGCCACTCGTCTAGGAATGGACAGGACCTACCCGGAATACCGTCTCTAGGGTCACCCCTTGTCTAGGAATGGACAGGACCTACCCGGAATACCGTCTCTAGGGTCGCCCCTTGTCTAGGAATGGACAGGACCTACCCGGAATACCGTCTCTAGGGTTGCCACTTGTCTAGGAATGGACAGGACCTACCCTAAATACCGTCCCTAGGGTTGCCATTTGTCAAGGAATGGACAGGACCTACCCGGAATACCGTCCCTAGGGTTGCCATTTGTCAAGGAATGGACAGGACCTACCCGGAATACCGTCTCTAGGGTCGCCACTTGTCTAGGAATGGACAGGACCTACCCTAAATACCGTCCCTAGGGTTGCCACTTGTCTAGGAATGGACAGGACCTACCCGGAAAACCGTCTCTAGGGTCGCCCCTTGTCTAGGAATGGACAGGACCTACCAGGAATACCGTCTCTAGGGTCGCCCCTTGTCAAGAAATGGACAGGACCTACCCGGAATACTGTATCTAGGGTCGCCACTTGTCTAGGAATGGACAGGACCTACCCGGAATACCGTATCTAGGGTCGCCACTTGTCTAGGAATGGACAACTAGGAATGGACAGGACCTACCCGGAATACCGTCTCTAGGGTCACCCCTTGTCTAGGAATGGACAGGACCTACCCGGAATACCGTCCCTAGGGTTGGCCCTATCTCTTAATAATGATTTGAAACGTGCGTTATACGTGTGTAAAGGCCACACGGATGATATCACATGGTGACTTTAAAAATTGATATTAGTATTCTCAACTGTGTTAAAAAAGTGATTAGCGTTGTGTATTAAATGAAAAAAAAAGTTATTTTAAAAATTGTAAATTAAAGTTGCAGGCTTTTTTGTAAACAAGTAAAATATTCCAGAACTGTAATAATCCCTTGAAATGTCCCTGTTTCCCAACTCGCCAAACACACTGTGTTAGTTGATACTGTTGCGGCGTCAGCTAAAGAGTGGTCGCCATATTTCTTGTTTTCCTAGTACTATCCTGCAAATAGCCCAATTAGGATTATTTTGTAAAATAAGAAATAATATTTAATACAAGACCCTAAATAAAATGTATCTTAAAAAAAAAAAACACTTCTGTATGCCCTAAAAGGGGTTTAAATATATCCTGAATATACAAAAACCCTGCCCGTACAAAGCGAAAAACTAATATTTGGTGTCAGTGTAGATCAAAGCATGTTTGTATCCTGGCGGTACATGATAAATAGTCTGGTGTGATAGTGACGGGGAGGTCGGAGTTCAAATCCAGGCTGTGTATTGTGGGTAGTTTTTCCAAACAACTGTTGAGTTCATGGAGAGGATCAATGATCAATGAGGAGGGACTAAAGACCCTCATGAAGTACTAACCATTGAAATCTATAATGGCCAATATAAAGATTTACCAAGTGAAAAGGGGTCAGTGACCACTGTAAGACCAATTACTACTATAAAGGAATATTGGACTACTATAAAGAGACCTTGGACTACTATAAAGGGATATTGGACTACTATAAAGAGACCTTGGACTACTATAAAGGGATATTGGACTACTATAAAGGGATCTTGGACTATTATAAAGGGATATTGGACTACCATAAAGGGGTATTGGAAATACTATAAAGGGACCATGAGCTACTATAAAGGGATCTTGGACTACTATAAAGGGACAATGGGCTACTATAAAGGGATCTTGGACTACTATAAAGGGACAATGGGCTACTATAAAAGAACCAACGACTATTAAAAAGATACCTAAGATTAACGATCCCTATTGAGTGACTATTTATTCAACCAATATTTTTGAAATATTCAGTTAGGGTAACGTTCGTGTGATCCCAAGCACTAACAACTCTACGAACTCGCGTCCCAAGTGTTCCCGTCGGCGGCCGGCGCGACTCTAGTGACTAGTCCAGACCCGCCGCCCGGCCGATCTTGCCGGGGTGAAGGAGGGGAGGGGAGTTTGACTAGGTCAGGGACAAGGGGAGGGGCGGCCGATGATCCCAGCAACGCGTGTGTGACCCCCCCCCCCCCCNCCCCCCCCCAAGACAGATGTAAACAAACCTGTGACTGACTGTACAAGGCAGCCTTCACACACGGGATGGACTGTACCGCAACTGTCAAGGAAGCAGGAACAATATTGGCATCCCACATAAAGTTTGATGAACTTTGACACCAAAGGTCGTGTTTGGTTACCTAACTTTATAGAAAATGTACCCACATTTGCGTGAAGTGTGTAAGAAACGTACTCGGCCTAGATTTGAACCACAACCTCCCTATCACCGGCAAACCGAGGCGACTGAGTTTGACATGAGTCAATGGTAGGGCAGAGAGAATACAATATAACCAACCAGTATACATTAGCGTGGGGGACTAGTTGTACTTAGCCTTTATTCTAGGATCATTACTACTAACACCCGACTCGGTGGCCGTATGGTCTAGGGTGCAACAGTAGCAGTAGCAGTAGACTAGACTGCCGATGACGAGGAGACAAAGGTTCCAATCTCGGTCGGGTGTAGTGAAGATTTTTTCCACAATATTCGGACACGGATTCGTAATTTCACATGGACTTATATTTGAATAACCCTAAAAGTTATTGAGAGTGGTCCTGGACTTTAAATGCCCGACAGACGTCCAAATTAAAGCACGAATCCTGATTTTCCCGATCAGTTGTCACCCTGTACACGACATCTGAATAAAGTTTACACTAAAGTAAATTCTGTTCAAGTGCTATCAATAATAGGCTTAAATCATTTTATTTAAAATACTAAAATAATTATAATCTAAAAATGTGATAACACTTGACTATTGGATTGGATGATTGTACCTCTGGACTTCCATTAGTTTGGCTCTTTACGATTGTGAAACACCTGACATAGGCTCTTCCCTGTAACAGTAAATTCCTACAACTTTCCCATTGTGCCTTCAGTGTTAATGTCGGCTCGTAGGAAGTCATTAAAACAGGAAACAAACATCTTCACTGAAAACGTCACAGTTAAATTGTATTTGAACACGGCCACAAATGGAAGGCTGACGTCACACAAGGCTGACCAACACTCACACATATTTGTCTTCTATAAAAAATATATTAGCTCGGTTTATAGTTTGATCTTAAAATTTCAAAGATATACAATGCACTAATAATATAAAGATTTTTTTAGCGATTTTACAATTTGTTTAATGGTAATATTTAAATAACCTTTGACCTTCAAATTAACTAGTCTGAAATGTGAAGTCACAGCAATCTCATATCATTAAGTGCCACTATACTATCTCTTTTAATCACAAGCAACACTGGGAAGAATTACTCTGTACTTCATGACAAAGCGTAAAACTAGCCTATATTATACTGAAGTAATAATTGAGGATCTCTAAACGCGCCAAGGAGCATGTTGTTTGAGAAAGTTAGATTTTAGATAGTATTTTGGGTTTGATTGTTGATTTGCTCTAACAAGAATATTGTGTGGTGAGGAGCGGACAAAGTTGAAATATTTCAACCCGTGCCGAGCGGACAGAACTGATCATGCTGAGATTGTCTGGTTGATTAATATACAGTTGTGATTCATCTTTTGTAGTTAAATACGCATTTATGTATGTTCTGACATTTGGGCTCGATCTTCTGTGAGGATCCAACTTGAGGAGGAAACCCTTTTTCCAAAATTGGCATTTCCATGGGAAAGAGCTGAGGAAATTTTAAAACTTTACATAAAGTTGGAAATTTTATATTTTAAGCTGGATTACACAATGTAATTTTTATTATTATTATTTAGCACCGCGTCTTACTAATCGTTCGGGTTATATATACGCTTTAAGTACTAATTACTCTAATGGATTAGGAATTGGGAAGGTCGGATTAGAGGAAGTGAACCCGCATTTGAGTGGAGGGGGGGGGAGTGGTAAACCATTGAGGAAAAACCACCCCCAGTTCACCCGACCGAGATTCGAACCTCGATCTCCCCGTCCTCTGCAGTCGAGCTCAACACGACTAGCGCGTTAGCCAACTACGCCACCGAGGCGGGTCACAATGTAAATATATGGCTCCAAAATTTGCCAGCTCTTTAACACCTTTTCAATTTTATGAATTTTGTTCTCAAAAAGCTGCAAGTGTCTCCTCCACTCTTTAATCAACCTATACGCAAGAACATTAAATAGTTTCCCATAAAACTCCCTCAGTTTATCATAATTGAGATTCACTTTTAAATTACGTTGGCAAAAAAAATATTGGGTTTTATTATGCAGCTATTGTATTCATTGTTTGTGAATAAGATTACTATGATGATCTTCCTTCTTGGAAAACTCTCAAAATCCTTAAGTAAGTAGGCCCAACATATTTGTTTATAAAAGTGACAGAGTACGTTTTTCTTAAAAAAAAACAAAAAAAACAAGCCTTACAAAAACAAAGTGACTATAAGTGATAAAAGTGACCCACTGGCATCACTGGAGCTTTTAAATGCGAATCATGGTCATTGTTAGTTTAAATTTGAATTAGCAGCATTTTAATAATAAAAGAGTTATTTCAGTCCAGGAAATGTACGTTCCTAAGCCTAAGGAACTAAGAACATTGGTAAAATGACGCCCGTGAAGTTCATGTCCCATTTGTGCAAGAACAAATGCAGAACAATCCGGAACAAACGAAGAACAAATGATTGCGATCATAAAAACTTGAATTTTTACAAGTGGGAGGGGGGGCTACCATGAAGTTGCCCCCCCCACCCCAATGTAAACATATCATTTGTAGGCCTATCAAAATGGAACAAAGGAACATTTTTGCGTAACAATCCGGAACAAACGATTGCAATCATAAAAACTTGAATTTTAAAAAGTTTGGGGGCTACCTCGAAGTTAGCTCCTCATGAGTAAACATTATTATTATTATTATAATTAGCACCGCGTCTTACTACCCGTTCGGGTTATACGCACTTACGCTAATGTGTAATGGTAGGGTGATTGTGAGATGAAATGGAGGACCTACAGTTTAACGTGGGATCCGAACCACGGTGGAGGCCTGGCATTCCTCACATTCACAAGATGTCTTGTCAGAGGTGAAGGAAGGGTTTGGTAATCAGATAAATCTTTGCCGGGACCGAGGATTGAACCCCGGCCGCCAGCATAGAAG
>CABEEJ010004995.1:9251-22997 GCA_901482245.1 Timema douglasi
CCCCCAAGCCCCTACCAACTCATAAAAAGATCCGTATCGATAACCTTCAACAGTTACGTGGGAAGTCACTAAGCGACGTCTTGGGCTACTTTCCGATCACGAAGTGAGCGAGTTAATAAGCGGGAAGATGGAAAGAAGTGTGAGGCTCACTTAGGTTTATAAGGGTTTCCTCGCGTAATTAGGTTAAGTGCCTAGTAACGTATTTAATAAGAGCTCCGAATCACATAGACTAATAAAGTTCTTCAGTCACAACGGTCCTACGTGTTGTTGTTTTTTTAACTCTACCAGATTCAGATTGTCACTAGAAGTTAGGAATATCTGCCACTCACGTTAACTAGTCCAGAGATAAAAGAGGAAGAAGGTAAATTATGATTAAATGTATTTGTTTGGGAAGAGGAAGACAAACAATGTTTGTATAATACACCAACAATGACCCTGCTTGTAATTCAAACACTACCCTCACGAGTCAGTCAGTGGTGTAACAACTATAGTCCACAAGCCTCTAAGTCAGGGGTGTTAAGACTACAATCTACAATCCATCCAGTTGTTAGATTTTAAAATAAAAGTGGTTTTACAGAATAATAATTTATTCATTCTAAACTTTTATCTTTCCTAGATCGTTTCATATATTATCATAATTAGTGTTGATGCCCTTATGCCATCTTGCGTGCAGACTAATAATTATGTAAAATCCCTAAATGATATTGATCGGTGTGATTTTTCAGGTGTGTGGGAGTATTTTATATGTAATCTCTGTACCGATTGATTAAACCAACACACGATTTACAAACTAACTTAATTCTAGAACCTGCTCAACACCCAGTCTCTCTCCAGGAATGAGTTCTTGTGAGGTGCCCTCATCTATACAGATAAAGTCCTGCAGTTTTTTAAGAATACTTGTGTGATAATTTTATAAAGAAATGTAAAGATTGTAAAACAATTAAAAATATCAACATTTAAGTTGATTTCATTTTAAAAACAAAATAACTTTTTAACAAAGTACATTTATCATAGTAAAAAGGCAGACATTCGGAAACAATTAATGGTTTTAAGGTTCTCAAAACATTCCTATTGATATTTTTTTTTTCTTTTGATAAAATCTACCATTTTCACTATTTGTTGGCACACCTATTTACAAAAGTTACTCGAAAAACAATAACATTGAAATTTGTATTATTATAAATACAAATTTAATGGAAGCTTAAATAATTCGACCGAAAAATATGTAAGTTTTTATGCTTTAAATAAATATTAGAGTGTTAATAAATAAGAATCATCAAACACAGATGAAGCCATTAAATGATCAAATCCATAAACCAAGTAAGCGATAGTTTCCAGGAATGGGCCGGGCTGTTCCTTTAATAAACGTGTTCTTTAATAAAACTCGAATACTCTGAATATATTTTGAAGGATATCTTGACTGGACGAGTGAGGATATTGTAACGTACTACCGGACTTATATCGATATACCACGTACTACCAGACTTCTATCGATATACCACGTACTACCAGACTTCTATCGATATACCACGTACTACCGGACTTCTATCAAGATACCACGTACTACCGGACTTCTATCGAGATATCACGTACTACCGGACTTCTATCGATATACCACGTACTACCGGACTTCTATCAAGATACCACGTACTACCGGACTTCTATCAAGATACCACGTACTACCGGACTTCTATCGAGATATCACGTACTACCGGACTTCTATCGATATACCACGTACTACCGGACTTCTATCAAGATACCACGTACTACCGGACTTCTATCGAGATACCACGTACTACCGGACTTCTATCGATATACCACGTACTACCGGACTTCTATCAAGATACCACGTACTACCGGACTTCTATCGAGATACCACGTACTACCGGACTTCTATCGATATACCACGTACTACCGGACTTCTATCAAGATACCACGTACTACCGGACTTCTATCGAGATACCACGTACTACCGGACTTCTATCGATATACCACGTACTACCGGACTTCTATCAAGATACCACGTACTACCGGACTTCTATCGAGATACCACGTACTACCGGACTTCTATCGATATACCACGTACTACCGGACTTCTATCAAGATACCACGTACTACCGGACTTCTATCAAGATACCACGTACTACCGGACTTCTATCGAGATACCACGTACTACCGGACTTCTATCAAGATACCACGTAATCTACTACAGGACTTTTATCGAGATACGGGAGAGGAATATCACTCATCTCATGACCGTCGTTTAGTTAGAAAATACATCAGCTGCTCGAAAGGAAATTGTTTCTCAAAAGAAAAATGATTGCATAAATACGAGGCGATTGAGTTATTGGGTTATTCTTATTTAGGATCTTGTGTGTTTATAGATCGGCCCATTCCTTGAGATCGTCATATTATTGACACTGTATAATCCTTATTTGATTTTGAATAGTTTCTGTATCTTAATTTGCCTCATTTTCTTCTGTATCGTTTGTTTGTTTATTCTTCTCAATTCTATTTTATTTTTTGTTAACATTATCGTCATTTTTAATATGATTGATCATAATCACATAACAAATAACATAAACATGCTAATTCAAACGGGGTACACTTTATTTTGCTACCAGTTTTATTTTAATTAGATCAATTTATTTCCATATTTTAAAACTGGTTTCTATATAAATCTTGTGTACTTAGATATTACCGTTTTTTTACCCATACGTATTTATAGTCTTTTGTTTTAACTCGCCATGGTAAGTTTTTATTAAATGGGGTCAGGTTTTCGTTGATGTAGATACATCCAGACGTGGATTCAGAGGGGGGGGGGGGGCAGCTGCCCCCATTGTGAAATTTAGAAAACTAATACAAAAAACAAAATGAAAGTTCAAATTTTAGAAAGAATGTACAACACAGATAACTTATACAATTTTTTTATCTTTAAGGTGACCTGGCGGTCTAGAGATAAGGTGTCAGACTTCTATGCTTGCGGCCGGGGTTCAATCCTCGGTCCCGGCAAAGATTTATCTGATTACCAAACCTTTCCTTCACCTCTGACAAGACATCTTGTGAATGTGAGGAATGCCACCGTGGTTCGGATTCCACGTTAAACTGTAGGTCCTTCATTTCATCTCACAATCACCCTACCATTACACATTAGCGTAAGTGCGTATAACCCGAACGGGTAGTAAGACGTGGTGCTAATAATAATAATAATAATAATAATTTTATCTTTAACGCGCAGACACCTCTACATTCTGGTCCACACGTTCGTTATTCGTACACGTTTACTCAACTTTTGATATGACTCACGCAAGTTAGAAAGAAAATATTCGTTTTCATGTACGAATATTTGTCGTGCATACCAAAAAAAAAAGAGGACATTTTCCACATAAAGACGGTAGACTACCACACATCAAAGAAGATTAATAATCGCCTGAGAGCAGTTCATCTACGAATACAGAATATAAATTATGTGGACAGAAGAGCGGTGTAACTGTGGGGGAATCTGCCCCCCTGTAATAACCCCCTTAGATATATTTTAAAACCTCTGCTATTATCGAATATTAAGCTGAAATATGGCAAATAAAATTCCAAATGACTTCTAGATGCATTCTATTGTCAAAAATCTGCCGGAAAAGACTGCATCAAATAAACTAATAGACTAGAGCAGCGGTTCACAAACATTCTCGACTCGCGAGCCCCTTTCTCAAAAATCTGAGTTTCATGAAACCCCTGAATATCCATAGCCACACACTTAATTTTACATGGAATTTGGTTATTAATTGTAATCAAATTGTTTAATATCTTTAAATTAACCTAGTACAGCTCCGTTAGGTAGTTCGAGATACCCCACCAAATATAATGGAATAATATTGGAACTACTTGAGTACAAGTTAAAATAACTAAACATTTATTCAAAAATTAAAACTGAAATTAAATTAATTAACATTTTCTTATCTTTGCTGTCACAATAGTATCACATTTTACATGATTTTTAAAGTGGTACTGGATATTACTGCTTTAAATAACTGAAATAGCCTCCTTTAATCACAAAATTCCATGCCAATCTTAAGTTTCAAAATGGTTTACAAGTTTTAACAGCTACTCACCTTTTCACGTGACTTAGTGCTTTGGATGGAACAGAGCTTTAGAGTAAGGGACCACTAACGATAAATAAAGTCTTAAGTAACTTTCAGTACTGAGCTTGTTTCTGTATTTATATTTTTAAATAAGCCAAAAAAAAAAGATTTCTCACTAAAATACGTAGAATAAATGGTCCCAAACCTGTAAAAGCTTTATTCGCTAACATTGGGAACTCCTGATTTAAACTTAACCATAAACCAATTAATGACAGAGATTTATAGCTTTTCTTTAATTTAAAATCACTGTAAATTTCAAGGATCTGCTCTTTTTAACTCACGCTTAATGTGGAGGATTTCAAAACTGCTGTCTCTTCCAGGGGATTGCGAATCCAATTGTTATTATCAGAAATGTCTGGGAAATATTCTCTGAAGGTCTTTACAAGTCCCTTCGAAAATTCTATAACCATGTTCTTTATATTTTCAAACGTATAACCCGAACGGGTAGTAAGACGCGGTGATAAATAATAAATTTATATTTTCGTCCAAAGAAAGATGATTTTGTACCATGAAGTCGTGAAGGGTGATTGCCAACTCAACACGTTTCCCAAAAGTTATTTTTTAATGAATGACTCGATATGGTCTTGCACAGTAAAAACGTTGATATTTGACCCCTGAAGGGAAAGGTTTAAACTGTTCATTTTTGAGAAAATGTTTACCAAATAGACCAAAGCCTGGAGCCACATTTGATCTTCCATGCACTTTGCTTTGTGAAAGGGATGGTTGGTAATAAAAACTAAAACTTTGTGTTTAAGTTCAAACAATCTTGTAAGAGTTCTTTACCTCGAGATAATTACCTGACTTCAGTGTGAGATAATAAACAGTTGTTAATGCTTTCCATTTCGTCACAAAGTTCTGAAAAACTCCGGGTGGTTCGCGAACAACAGTTTGGGAAACGCTGGACTAGAGGTATCTAACTAGCGGAAAAAGTCAGAGGAGGAAAGCTCTAAATAGCTTCTAAGGGCACCCAAATTTCAAAAATGCCTAGGGGAGGACAATTCCAAATAGTTTCTAGATGCATGTCATTTTGAAGAATTTTCAGGCGAGGACCACCCCAAATAGCCAAGATTCTGAAATAACTCAATTTTCAAATATTGTCGGCGTAAGACCACATCAAAGATTATATTATAAAGATATCTAAATATTGTAAAAATTTAAGGTGAGGATCACTCTAAATAACTTCGAGGGGCATACAAATTTCAAAAATTTATAGGGGAGGAACATTTGAAATGGATTATAAGAGAATCTAATTTTTTTTTAAATCAAGGCGAAGACTACTCATAGCTTCTAGAGTGAACTATTTTCCAAAAAAATTATCTTATAAAAACTATCTGATTATACAAAATTGTAAAGGATGACCATGGTTTAAACATACATAGGATCAAATATGAATGAGAAATTATTAAATGGCTCCAAACAGATATATTACATTGTTAGTAACTATGTTATTTATAATTGTGACCCCCCTATGAAAATGATCTGGATTCGCCCCTGGATACATCTCTTTGTTCATTTTTCAACTAACATTTTTTGGTAACCTGTCGGTCTAGGGGTAAGGTGTCAGACTTCGGTACTGGGATGCGGGGTTCAATACTCGGTTCTGATACAGATTTATCTGACTACCAAACCCTTCCTTCACCTCTGAAAAGACGTGTATTAATCACAACTTGTGAATGTGTGGAATGCCAGGCTTCCACCGTGGTTCGGATCCTTCATTTCATCTCCCAATCACACTACCATTACACATTAACGAGGTGCGTATAACCCTAACGGTTAGTAAGATTAGGTGCTTGTAATAATAATAGTAATAATAATAACATTTTATTACTAATGATTTGCCTCTTTTCTTCAGCCATGTGTTTATTACAGTTTTAGATTAGAGTCGACAATTACTGGTGGAGGTAGCCTATATTTTGCTTATTACGGTGTAGAAATTGTATTAATTCAATTTGATTTTTTTTTCGTACGGCAGTTCTAAACATCTGGCAATGTTTTACACGAGTGTTCACAACTCTTATGGTGAGGGCGTTTCTAAACAATGAATCTCCAAGTTAATATTTCTTCCGTATTGCTCAGTTTGATTTAGTTATTTTAAAGATCTTGAATTTTATTGTCTTTTTTGCTTGTTTTCTTCAACTAATAATATGTTTATGTTTTTGTTAGTTCCTTTTTATTGTCTAATAAATCATTAATTTATTTTCTCATACATCATAAAAATCAGATAGCTTGGACATGTTTTTTTTTTTTTTTTTTAATTTTTCCTAGTACTTATGGTACATTACTTGGATTGATGTCTTGACTCTTGAGGTCTTCATTAATTTTTACATCAATAAGGGATGAAGATATAGATAGATATATATGGCTCGTCCCAAATAAGTAGGTTTGTAAAACTTGACAACACGGCTCGTACCGAAGTTGCTAATGTTTACCTTTTCCGTGAACATATTACTTCAGTAGAATTGATATTGAGTGACGTGAATAAAGTAGTCAGTAAACGTGACAAAATCTTTATTATTTAAATTTAATAAACATCGAAATTTAGCTAGTGATGAAAGTAAATGGTGGTGTTTTATTAATGTTATTAGACGGTAGGTCAATTCAAATAGTCGAGGCCCCAGAGTATTCAGAGTGATAATAGTTTTCACAAGTTGTGAAACTTTACTCAATCCCCGTCTGCAGATAGATTTTCATCACAGTGATCACATTTCGTCATAGTCGATCATTTATTACGCAAATAAAGAAACTTATTTTAAACAACTTCAACTTCACTGCTTGGCGCTTACGAGCATATTAGCTGTGCGCAGTATTTAAACATGCAACGCGAAGCTGAGCTGACACGACCAACTCACACGAGCTCAAAGACAAGTAGTAGAAGTAGGCCTAGTAATAGTGGGGTTTTTTTCATACCGCGCCCTACTATCTGTTCAGTCTTTATGCATATGTACTAAATACGCTAGTGAGTTCTAAACGAGGAAGGTTGAATTTATATAAAGTTTACCAGCATTTGCGTAGAGGGAGAGTGATAAACCTTTTTAGAGGAAAAAAACACATTCATTATACTCGACTGTGATTCGAACCCCGATCTTCTTATCATCAGCAGTCTAGTCTAACACGAGAGTGATGCCTTAGACCATGGAGCCCCCGAAGCAGTTTAGTATTATTAGTAATATGAAGTGATGCGAATATAAATTACTGAAGTAACCAGCTAGAATTGAACCTCAGTCCTTAAAGCTCTGCTCGGTATTCCTAGCCATCCGGGAAGGCAGGTGAGAATATTCTTGATGGTGGTTGCCAGCCTGCAGGCCCATTGGCTACCCTGAGATAGTTTGGGCCGAGTTCCATTCCCTCCCCCTCCATCTGTATACACTAGTAATTTGTTGATACTTCGCCTCCGTCCATCCACTTATTTCTCTTGACTGCTCCAAGTGAACAACAAATCAGAACAAGTTTAATTTGGATTTTATTTTGTACGCATCTCTCTCCCTAGACTTTGTTTACTTTCTCATACTGAGAGAAGTATTGTGATCATGAAAATTTTCTACATCGATATTATGATGAGCTTGTGTCCCTAAACACCAAAATGTGTACTTAAGAATTCTGTCCCCATGTCTGTCTGTCTCTCCCTGGCCACAGATCGGATCTGGTTCGATGGAATTTGTTCAAGCTTGATATTTAGATGTTATTGGTCAGATCTCAAGATATTTTTTTATTCTAACCCATAAATTAAGGGTAATTTACTAATGACCTATTTTTGAAAATTAAAAAAAAAAAATGTTCGAAAATGGCTAAAACTATTTTGTTTCAAATATGTATAAATATGGGTAGTATTTGACACGACAATAAATATATAATACATATACTTGTTTCTTGTAGGAAAAGGATAGTTTGCAAGTTACTGATTTTTGCAAACGAAAACCTTATATAACTATTGTGAC
Organism: Timema douglasi; assembly: GCA_901482245.1. Lineage (NCBI taxonomy): Eukaryota > Metazoa > Arthropoda > Insecta > Phasmatodea > Timematidae > Timema > Timema douglasi. Next base: position 17,323 of record CABEEJ010004995.1, read on the forward strand.
CTGGCGGTCTAGGGGTAAGGTGTCAGACTTCTATGCTGGCGGCCGGGGTTCAATCCTCGGTCCCGGCACAGATTTATCTGATTACCAAACCCTTCCTTCACCTCTGATAAGACATCTTGTGAATGTGAGGAATGCCAGGCCTCCACCGTGGTTCGGATTTCACGTTAAACTGTAGGTCCTTCATTTCATCTCATAATCACCCTACCATTACACATTGGCGTAAGTGGGTATAACCCGAACGGGTAGTAAGACGCGGTGCTAATAATAATAATAATAATAATAATAATAATAATAATAACAATATATAACTATTTATTGAAAAAGCATGTTCTTGTACAAGTAAATGTACATAACTAGCGAATCTTGGGAAATTCCTTTACGAGTACATCTTTAAAATGTTATTAATCGCAGTTTCGATATTAAAAATCACTTACTTTAGTTAAATAACAATTTGTATAGGAAGGGACTGTTAGCAAATACAAACATATTGGTTTGGGGTCATCATTGATAACATTTTATTTCATTATTACTGTTATTTTATATGTATTATTAACATATCAAAAGTGGCTGCTTCAGATGCAGTGACTTGACCTATGAAAACATGAAATTATATCTAATTACTGTTCTGCCAGGTAAGGTCCTTCCTAAGAACATTGCTCTTTAGAATTGTGTATAAGTAAACGAGTCGTACCCAGGGGGAGAACCGCCCAAGTCACTTTCTCGCTGGTCCAAGTGACGGGGTTTGTGGTAGATCCCCGAGTAAGTTCATTCGGTTTGTGATTTATGGGTAGATCTAAAGATCAATACCTTATTTTAAACATGGCGAGCCCCGTCCTAATATTGTCCATAGATTCACACACTAAAGTCAATTATATACATATTGAGAATTCGCTCTTGAAATTTTAATAAGAACATCCACAAAATAAATTTTTAAATCGTTTCAGTCGATCTCAAGAAATAGATATCGAAAGAATGGTTGTTTTCTGAAATTGCGGCTCTCCTTTTGAATATTTTTTGGAATGTTGGTGCCCATCCTCGTTGAGTAATCTTTAATTATAAAAATAATGATGTATTGTGTCATGTGTGTAACGCCGGAAAACTGTCTAGGGGAATCGCTTCACGTTTTAAATGTAAAGATTAGGTTCATGTAATAAACTTTAGCTGTAGAGGTGACTTGGTGGTCTAAGGGTAAGGTGTCAGACTTCTGTGCTAGAGGTCCGAGGTTCAATCCTCAGTCCCAGCACAGATTTATCTGATTGCCAAACCCTTCCTTCACCTATGACAAGACGTGTATTAAACACAATTTGTGAATGTGAGGAATGCCAGGCCTCCACCGTGGTTCGGATTCCACGTTAAACTGTAGGTCCTCCATTTCATCTCACAAATCACCCTATAATTACACATTAGCGTAAGTGAGTACAACCCGAACGGGTAGTAAGACGTGGTGCTAATTATAATTTATCTGTAATACTAAGCGATGAAACTAGCAATTAATGTTGTTGTTGCTATCTATTCAATTGACTAATATCTGTGGTGAAACACATTTTTCTGCCAAATATAATATATACACCTAAAAAAGACCCGCCTCGGAGGCGTAGTTGGCTAACGCGCTAGTCGCGTTGAGCTCGACTGCTGAGGACGGGGAGATCGAGGTTCGAATCTCGGTCGGGTGAAGTGGGGGTGGTTTTTCCTAAATGGTTTTCCAACTCTCCCTCCACGCAAATTCGGGTTCACTTCCTCTCATTCAACCTTCCCCATTCCTAATCCATTAAAGTAATCAGTACTTAAAGCGTATAACCCGAACGGGTAGTAAGACGCGGTGCTAAAATATTATTACCTAAAAAAGGTTTTTTAATGAACAAAACTTGTTGCTGTCAGTCCCATTAGTGTAAATATTAATCAGTTGAGGTGAGTTGATACAAATACACCTGCATCAGTGAGCAAGGAGATTAAATGTCAAGCTCATCTAGATTAGTTTTCCAGTGATTGGGAATTCAGGGTTAGAATCCCGGCTGAATGTAGTGAAGGAGGTTTTCGTTCCGCTCCCTCCTCGCCACTTTCATCACCCCTCGTAAGTTGCTTACAGCCCGGACCATTAATAAGGTGCGGTGTACTTGACAAGTACATCTAAACACATTACAAACTGGTAGTGTCAATATCACCTCATCCAGACACCCGGTATGTTAAATAAGGTGAAGGGTGATGCTTGATTGCCCGTACGAGGGGATACAAACATATATGAAATAGTCAATACTTGTTGTAGCGCTTGTACATTATCCTAGCCAGTAACATACACATTATATCAATACTTGTTGCAGTGATTGTACATTATCCTAGCCAGTAACATACACATTATATCAATACTTGTTGCAGTGATTGTACATTATCCTAGCCAGTAACATACACATTATATCAATACTTGTTGTAGCGCTTGTACATTATCTGAGCCAGTAACATGTACACTATATCAATACTTGTTGCAGTGCTTGTACATTATCTGAACCAGTAACATACACATTGTATCAATACTTGTTGTAGCGCTTGTACATTATCTGAGCCAGTAACATGTACACTATATCAATACTTGTTGCAGTGCTTGTACATTATCCTAGCCAGTAACATGTACACTATATCAATACTTGTTGCAGTGCTTGTACATTATCCTAGCCAGTAACATACACATTATATCAATACTTGTTGCAGTGCTTGTACATTATCTGAGCCAGTAACATGTACACTATATCAATACTTGTTGCAGTGATTGTACAATATATGAACCAGTAACATACACATTATATCAATACTTGTTGCAGTGCTTGTACATTATCTGAGCCAGTAACATACACACTATATCAATATTTGTTGCAGTGCTTGTAAAATATCTGAACCAGTAACATGTACATTATATCAATACTATTGGCAGTGCTTGTACAATATCTAGACCAGTAACATACACACTATATCAATACTTGTTGCAGTGATTGCACATTATCTGAACCAGTAACCAGCCCTGGAAAGCAAGGCGATGTTGCTATGCTCGATTGCGCCGGGCAAGTGGATGCACCTGTCAGATAGACTTGAATCACGCATGCGCACTACCTGGGATAACGCGCGTGCTTGAGCCTTGTAATAAGACAGGTGGACACCCTTCTTTCCCCTCCCCCTCATTGGATAAAATACTAGACCTGTAACGACTCTGACCTTTTGACACCTGTTAAAGAGATATGAGCGGTCCCTGCACTTATTTAACTGGTTGAGATGTTGACTTTTATACCCACCATGTTGGCCTCCAATTACTAAAACCTGCGCCCAACAGACTTATTATTTATTATGGTTAGCTCCAGTGGTCGAATGGTCTGAGGCGTTACTCTCACAATAGATTAAACTGCCAATGATGGGGAGGTTGGAGCAAGAATCCTGGTCGGGTGTAATGAAGGGGATTTCCCTAAATTGTGTACCAATCTCCCTCCATGCGAAAGCAGGTTAATTCGCTTTCAAATCTACCTTCTTCATCCCAAAGTAGTTAAATACCCATAGCCCAACGAAGGTACTAAGTAGCAGTGAAAAATAAAATGCTAACACAACTTACGTGACGTCACTCCCACTGATTGCAAATGAGCTGACGTCATACGAGTGTGTTTCCAACTTGTCCCTACCTCTCTGGCCTGTGTCCTGACTGAACACGAGGAGAGAGACAATACTACACTTCCACCATGAAATACGTCACACGTCCATCTTCATTGAGCCTCGCCGTGGTCAAGAGCGGGGAGGCATCACGGTACAGATGATTTGTCATCTTACGACCCATCCGTCCGTGCTATCAGCATAGTTACACTGATGGGTGAGAGACGAAGATAGTAGAGCTTACAGGATATCCACCCAAATTTTCTTAGAGGTAGCTACGCTTCCTGACCAGCTCTCTGTGAGGCCCAGTTTACACTAACACTATATTATGAATGCAAGCCAGCCAGCCCTGGTGAACTCTGACCCAGCAGATTACGGCTCGTGTTAACGGGTCCTATACACTTCCTAGAAACTGTTCTCTCAGTGTTGTTTCTTCTATCCAACTTACTCCAGCCTCTTACGCCTCCAACTGAGAAAATTACGGCCTCAGTATAAAACTCAACGCGTTCGCTCGCCATCTTCTCTCAGTGACTATCACGTCCAGGATTGCACGGCATTCACACCGTACATTCTAAATCCTTTATATATATAGTGTACAGTTTTGCACAGATCATCTGAAGACTTAATTCGATTTTTTTTCATTTGGGCTACACCCTATCTAACCTTGATCAATGTTTCTAATTGTCCACATATTTTGTCTCTATAGCGTGTACAGCCTTCCATGGCACCTCTAATAGCCTGATGTGTTCACGTAAAACTTCACACAGAAGATCTCATTTGCCATTATAGAGCGTCGTTTGAATTTCCACTCTGTGCTTCAATAACAATCAAAATTTTTTAATTATATCATATTAAAATCAACAACTTTCGGTCTTAATTCATCAGCTACAATAACGCTTGGTACACCACTAAACAATGCAATACAATACGAACTGAAAACTAACATTTCACATTTCATTATTCACACACACACAAAATTAAATGTATGGAACTTAATTTATCTGACGTTAAAGCTTTTATTTTTACCAAAAATAATCTGTCATAGACAATATGAGCTCTTCCTTGAATACCCCATGTGCATGTTCGATGTTTCCGTACTGAATTCAGTACAAGTCGACTATCATGTCTACTCAACTCAGCATCACTGCGTGCATAACATAAGGTGAGTGTAATAAAAACACCCTTTGCTCTGTTAAGACAAGACTCAAGACTCTTTGATAAAGTAATGGCCTGGTTAATTGACTCAGTGTCTTTTCTGGTGTATTAATATCATAAACAATTTTTAAAGTAGGCATTCGCATTGGAACTTGAAGGTGACTACCCTTAGCTTTCACTTGACAAGTAAATACTATTGCACTTAATTTACGCCCTAGTATACGAAGTTCTAGAACCATGGAATGCTCGTTTAATAAACCATTTATTGTTATTTGTGTCATGAGAAAATCTTGCTTATCAATAATCATGAATAAAACCGTAGGTACATTGCCTTTGGACCAGGAATTGGCAGATGGTCGATCGTGTAGCAAAATTATATCGTCATTAAAAGTCCATCTTTGGGTCTTCTAAACTCGCGTATATATCAAGTACTTTCAAATAATATCTAAGTGTGACTAAAATAACTTTTATCGGATATATTATAAGAAAATGAAATAGTATAATATGAATGTGCGTTAAATTTATTCTATAAAGTATTTGGGTAAGATTGAATTCAAGGAATAATTAATATAAGATTTACAGACAAACACAAGATCAAAGTGGAGTGGCTCAGAAAGTTTTCTGCCCACTGCTGATAGTTCACACGAGATCGTTTATTTATTATGTTCAAGTCAGACATAAAAAAAAGCCTAAAAATTGTTTCCCATCCTTCTTATGCGCCAAATTTGTATACAACAGTTACCAGTTACGCCAGTTGTGTAAATGTACTGGTATTTAGACGCGCTGGAAACAATCTGTGGTACAAAAAAAAGAAAAGTGTGCGAAACATTGTAAGCCTTTACTTAGTTCCGAAAATGTATGTTTCAACTTCAACTTCTAAAAAAAAAAAAAAAAAA
>CABEEJ010004995.1:37531-50686 GCA_901482245.1 Timema douglasi
ATCCCACCCTATCTTTAGGCACCCCCATCCAACCCTATCCTGAGACACCTCCATCCCACCCTAACTCTAGGCACCCCCATCCAACCCTAACCTAACACCTCCATCCCACTCTATCTTTAGGCACCCCCATACAACCCTATCCTGAAACACCTCCATCCCACCCTATCTTTAGGCACCCCCATCCAACCCTAACCTAACACCTCCATCCCACCCTATATTTGGCACCCCCATCCAAACCTATCCTGAAACACCTCCATCCCACCCTATCTTTAAACACCCCCATCCAACCCTAACCTAACACCTCCATCCTCTCTCAAATTGATTCTCACATTATCCTCCCATCAACGTCTCATCTTACTAAGGGGTCCTTTATCTTAAGGTTTCCCAACTAAAATGTTTTGTATACGCCTTTCATTGCTCAAACGCGCCACATTACCTCATCCTGCGCGTCTGGATTATCCTTCATTGTTTGGGGATGGATACAAATGGTAAAGTTTGTCATTGAATAGCTTTCTCTATTCTCCTGTTTGTTCACCTCTATTAGGCCCAAATATATTTCTCGTCACTTTGTTCTCAAATACCTTCAATTTACTTTCTCATCTTTACAGAACAACAGGTAGAATAAGTTTAGTATATTCTTATAGTTCGAGACAAGACGAGCCAACGACATATATATGACTGGTTGTATTTTTTTTATTTTAGAAAAATAAAACACTGTAGAAATTTTAATCGTGAACGAATTTCTCTAAAACGTATCTTACTTCTTAGAATTTCAATATTATCTCAGTTCAAAGTTTTTACTTTGAAAAATTGAAATATATTTTTTTGTTTAAAGGTCTGAACCCGGTTCTCTGTTGGTCCACCGCTATTATCTGTTAACTACCGGTGTCCCGCCCAACCCGCGATAGGGAGATAGACCCCAATGGTCCATGAATGAGAACCGAGGTGCTCTCTAACACTGTGGCATATAATTACCCTTTACTCTCGCTCAGGAGCGAAGGAAAAAAAAAGAAAAAAAAAAGTGGAAAATAAAAAGCTCCACCTGTTTGAAACAGTAGTCAACAGGTAGCAGCACGAACTCTGTCATTCCCAACGGAATTATAGGGGGTGGAAATTAGGAGGAAGAAGACGAAAGAAAAAAAAAGGTAGGAGGGAAGGGTATATTCTGAATTGAATCATTTCCTTAGACCGATAATCTGCCTCCATTGTATAGCTGCGGTGATTTAGGTTGTCGTTTTTTTATAGCAACTTCGTGATCAAATTATTCTTTATTTTTTATTTTTTCAAATCTTAAGCTGGTTACACAACTAAAAACCATTTAATCTTAGAGACACTTTTTACATTAACAAACTTGGAATTTTATATAGCATTCCGAATTTATAAATTTAAAATTGTGCCTGCCATACTTTGAATTTTAAAAGTCACACATTCAACTGAAAATTTTACGTTTATGAATTTATAAGTTTTTAAATTTTGTAGCCATATTTATTTTATTTTAAGTACGAATTTATAAGATTAAAAAAAACACTATATTCTACCGACACGCAATTGCTTGTACAACAGGGTTCGGAAAAGATGAAGCTATCAGAAATAACTAATTAATTAATCTCGATGGTCCATCATTAATCAAAAAGTCTGATCGGACATTTCATAAACAAAAAATCAAGGAGATAATTGTTTTTGATATGAAATGGAAGGGTGATGAATAGGGAGGAAGGAGGTCTGGCATTGAGTTATTTAACTATTTGATTATACTTTTTTTGATCGTTTTGTTTGCGTAATCTGTTACGCTAGCTTTGCGCTGAGCGGTGTTGGTGTGTAAGTGAAAATAATCTAAAATTAATATCAACTTGGAATTAATTAGGTCTAAGGTAGTATGAAGAAATGTTCGGCTCGGGACGAATGATTCAAATAGTTGGCTTCTCAAATCCAATACTAGATTATAGAGATAAAAACAACTCGTAAATTTCGGTCACAAATGTTATCCAGATCTTAAATATATCCGGGAGATACTTTTTTTAAATGTAGGAATTCAGAATACATTTAAGGTGTCTTGAAAATTGCGCCCAAAGGGTCAAGCAGGTGGGTGACCCAGTTAGGGGTCATTTGTTTATTTTGTGTGATCAATATTATTTGAAATTTTAGTTTACTAACACATCAAAGGTTAGGTTAAGTTAGGTTGGGTAAGAACCATAATTATATAGGGCCTATATGTATAAATTGTGAAGGGCTTGAAAGTTAGGTTTTTATAACAATAATTGTTATTATTTTAAACAATAATTTTAACTTTTTTAGGACTTATTTGTGACGTCATATAATTTCTACACTTGGATGTAGTAAGAGTTAGAATTAGTTTTGTTGGGATAAGAAGTTGTGTGAGCTTACATAATTTAATTTCATTCGCGGCCAACTCAGGTAGAAAAATAAACAACTGTACGCAATAGTCGCTATTTCTTTGGTGTACGCAATTGTCATAATATATTCTACATTTAGTGCTAACACGATCCTGTACACATTGTATATGCATTACTTTCAGTTTTAAAAACATCATAATATTATTGTTGAATATTTTCAACTATTCAGGAGAACACAGCTCAGCTTAGTTCACACTTAACCTAAACAAACCAAATTTGTTACAAGAATATAAAATAAGACCAAGGAAAACGCCAGCTATTTTATTCCCTGCACAGAATCGTAACAGTTACATTTTACTACCTCGGCTCGCCGGCGGTTGTGGTTCAATGATAGCTCATTGTAAGTCGATAAATCCCCACGTCCATCACAGACTCTGCCTTAAACTATGAGTGAATGATGGCGCTGAGCACGGGACGATTCGTGGATTGGTCTGCGTTAAACCAAAGGTATCGGGTTCGATTACAGAGTAATCGGTCAAGGTAAGACGAAAGGGTGCCTCATTACCTATCCGGCCTATCACTTTACACTAATGAGGGAGGCGGAGTTTGTAGGAAGTGTAAGTGTTACTGTATCTGCGTGGAGGGAGAGGGGGTAAGCCATTTTCAGTAGGAAACCAAAGACTACCTCATTACGCCCGGTTGGGATTCGATCTGTGACCTCCCTGTCACCGGGAAACCTAACCAGAAGGTACTGAAATCTTCTGTCATCACTCAGGTACACCCGTGACTAATTCATCATCATCATAATCATCATGAACCTCCCCTTCCAGCCACTGACTGGGTCTGTTTAGAACATAAACCTCTCCACCACCTCTTTACCAACAACTTAGCCCAGTCCTCTCCTCTCTCCTCCACTCTCCTCTTTACTACCTTGATCTTCCTCTCAGCCTCCCCTCTCCATATCCAACATCCTCCTGGACTTCCTTTCCCTCTCCGTTCTTCTCACATGTCTATACCACCTTAGTCGTGCCTTCTCTCTCCTGTCCTGGACTGGCTCTTCCTTTACTCTTCCTCTTACTCTCTCATTTCTCACCCTGTCAAATTTTGTCACACCGATCCTCCTAATTATTATAAATTAACTAATGACTATTATTACTTAGAACAAAGAAGCTGTCAGCTGTTTCTGCGTGACTCTACAGTCAGTTGTTCTGTCTTACAAATAGGGGAGATGTTTAGGCCTCTATATCTTCCTGTAAAACATATTATCACCCCCCACCCCATATTATTACACGAGCTTCCAAACAAAGAGCACAAGTCAGGGTTAGGGGGAAGTGAGGGGGAAGGAACCAAAGTAAGTAAAAACACCAAACCCCATTCTACTTGTTCTCTCTCTCTCTCTTTATTCTTCTCGTCGTGTAAATCTTACAGCGGTAATGTTTCTTGATTGTGCGTTCAAATCTTCAGGTAGGCCTACCACTAGGGCTAGTTCTAATTGGGGGCGGGGTCAAGCGCACACAGCTAGATGGATGTACAAATATAATTATTAATAATAAATACAGGACATATGTTCCTTTGAACCGATAGTTCCTTTCCAGTTCTGTATTAGAATTCTATACCACAGTATTGTGTTCGCAGGAAGGAGCTTGTCTACCTACACTAATATTATAAAGAGGAAAGATTTGATTTGTTTTTTTTTGTTTCTAATGGATAAACTCAAAAACTACTGGACCGATTTTAAAAATTCTTTCACCAATATAAAGCTACATTATCAGCGAGTAACACAGGCAATATTGTATTTTGAAAATTTAATTTATTCCTCATAAAAATGTCGATAGTCACTCATATTTTATGGTAGAGTCTATGATGATTCTTCAATATCTGTGTTGAAAATAATAATTCGAAGGGGGGGGGGAAGGGGGGAAGGGGTAAGGGTCTAGTATAAAATACAAACATATTTGTTCGCAGCCAACATGAATATATATTAATAATATCTATCAAAAGTGACATCTACAGATTATACAGCTCAACGTATGAATACATGAGAGTGTATTTAGTAGCTTATAACCACAGATAAGGTTATTCCTATAAACATTGGAGTGGAGTGTACTCGAAGTGCACGTAACGCGCAGTTTCCTTCCCCCCGCCCCCTCCCTCCATTACCAGCTGTGTTTGTATGTGTCCTGGTGTGTACAAGCCACTAAATTGGTCGCTGCTCCTGAGGGAGGGAAACAAGGGGGGATGGGGGGAGCCTCCTTCGATTGAGATGGACCAGAGATTTGTGGACTCTTAAAATGTTGACTGAACAAACTTTACGACTTTTGAAAAGTTCTCCCAGGATGGAATGTGGGGTGAGAGTGGTCTAAACGCCCGAGTTAGTATTCCCAAGAACGGACCGGACCAGGAACAATAAAAATATTATTATTAATATTATTAATATTCTCCACGTCTTATCACCCGCTCGGTCTACCAACATATATACCCTACTGGTTTAGATACGAAGAATGGAGAAACTAGAGGAAACGTATCCACATTTGCGTGGATAGAGAGAGTATAAAATAATTTACACAAAAACTCCTTAGTACACCCGGCCAGGATTCGATCCCCAACCTCCCCGTAGGTGGTAATTCAGACGAGTTTGATGTAGCTGTTGTGATGTGTGATATTTTTGAAGTCATATATTAGTGTAACGTGTATTACTCTTGCTTCAGTGTGATGTAAAAAATAAGACGAGCCTGTAAACATATGTGGATAAAAACATCAATCTCGTTCTGTCTGGTTTGACGGTGACGGGACGTTCGTCGTTCGTACCTGCCTCGGCTACTTTAATGGGTTTTCATAAAATATTCTCCACTTTCGCTTAATTTAAATACGAGTACCTCTTATAGATCATATCTTACTCACCTCTTGCAGTATACAGCAGTCACCCCTGTGTCTAAATACCAGAAGACAACCCTGTGTCTATTTACCAGCACACACCCCTGTGTCTAGCCACCAGAAGACATCCATGAGTCTAACTACCAGAAGACACGCCTGAGTCTAGCTACCAGCAAGCACCCCTGAGTCTAACCACCAGAAGACACCACTGAGTCTAACTACCAGCACACACCCCTGAGTCTAGCCATCAGAAGACATCCATGAGTCTAACTACCAGGAGATACAGCTGAGTCTAACTACCAACAGACACCTCTCAGTCTAACTATCAGTAGACATCCACGAGTCTAACTACCAGCACACACCCCTGAGTCTAGCCACCAGAAGACATCCATGAGTCTAACTACCAGGAGATACCGCTGAGTCTAGCCACCAGAAGACATCCATGAATCTAACTACCAGGAGATACCGCTGAGTATAACTACCAACAGACACCTCTCAGTCTAACTACCAGTAGACACCCCTCAGTCTAACTAGTGTTGTATATGTGCTACTGAGTGAATGCCCCTGTTAAGTACACAACACCCTGTAACAGGTGATTAATAACCCGGCCTGCCACTATCTGGATACAACTGTCACACATATTCAGGGATTTGTTGCTCCGTTTCTCTCATATCTTACCAGGCAGGGCAACGGGGAACCAATTATAGAATGCGTTGGTGCATATTTTGGTTCTATAAACAAGTGCTCAACTTGTTGTTGTCTTAGTTACTGGGAATAAAGCATTCCTTGTCACCGTCGGTACTAAAACAAATCAGTATCCCCCCCCCCAGATGTCTTGGACGGCCGTTAGAGGCCCACTCACGACTAAGGGCAGTATTCTGGTAGGGAGATGGTCCATGATGTGGTATGTTGTGTTTATTATTCAATATCATACACAGTGACATTCCCCAGGGTGACCTGGTGGTCTAGGGATAAGGTGTCAGACTTCTGTGCTGTCCGGGATTCAATCCTCGGTCCCGGCACAGATTTATCTGATTACCAAACCCTTCCTTCACCTCTGACAAGACGTGTATTAATCAACATCTTGTGAATGTGGGGAATGCCAGGTCTCCACCGTGGTTCGGATCCCACTTTAAACTGTAGGTCTTTCATTTCATCTCACAACCACCCTACCATTACACATTAGCCTAAGTGCGTATAACACGAACGGGTAGTAAGACGCGGTAATAATAATAATAATAATAATAATAGTAATAATACTAACAGTCCCCAGCATGTGGTTTGTTGTGTTTACTCTCCACATTTGTTTCCTTGACGAATACATGTTTTGATCGTTCAAAGCGAGCACATGTTGTGTCTTTTCAACACGAGCTTCGTGTAAATTGTATCAATGTCGGCTCGCCGGCTGTCACCGTGTTGTGATGAGGCAATGAGACAATGAGTGCACACAGCACGTGGGTTACTGGCTGCTCTCACACCCTCTCCACAGCGACCGTCTCACTACAATGAACCGTGGAGTGCACAGCACGTGGGTTACTGGCTGCTATCACACCCTCTCCACAGCGACCGTCTCACTACAATGAACCGTGGAGTGCACACAGCACGTGGGTTACTGGCTGCTCTCACACCCTCTCCACAACGACCGTCTCAACTACAATGAACCGTGGAGTGCACAGCACGTGGGTTACTGGCTGTTCTCACACCCTCTCCACAGTGACCATCTCACTACAATGAACCGTGGAGTGCACAGCACGTGGGCTACTGGCTGCTCTCACACCCTCTCCACAGCGACCGTCTCACTACAATGAACCGTAGAGTGCACAGCACGTGGGTATCTGGCTGCTCTCACACCCTCTCCACAGTGACCGTCTCACTACAATGAACCGTGGAGTGCACAGCACGTGGGTTACTGGCTGCTCTCACACCCTCTCCACAGTGACCGTCTCACTACAATGAACCGTGGAGTGCGCAGCACGTGGATTACTGGCTGCTCTCACACCTTTTCCACAGTGACCGTCTCACTACAATGAACCGTGGAGTGCACAGCACGTGGGTTACTGGCTGCTCTCACACCCTCTCCACAACGACCGTCTCACTACAATGAACCGTGGAGTGCACAGCACGTGGCTATAACTACATTTAGTTCTAGAGACCGTCAGTGTATCTTGTGTAACTGTGTATAATGTATCGTGGAGGTGTAGCTTGGTCCAGCCTAGATGCTGTGTTCATACTATCTAGAGATCGCCAGTGTATCTTGTGTAACTGTGTATAATGTATCGTGGAGGTGTAGCTTGGTACAGCCTAGATGCTGTGTTCATGCTATATAGAGAGCGCCAGTGTATCTTGTGTAACTGTGTATAATGTATCGTGGAGGTGTAGCTTGGTCCAGCCTAGATGCTGTGTTCATGCTATCTAGAGAGCGCCAGTGTATCTTGTGTAACTGTGTATAATGTATCGTGGAGGTGTAGCTTGGTCCAGCCTAGAGGCTGTGTTCATACTATCTAGAGAGCGCCAGTGTATCTTGTGTAACTGTGTATAATGTATCGTGGAGGCGGAAACTGTCCAGCCGCGATGCTGTAAGTTGTCATGTCATGTGATGGATTCATTGTGGGTGTCAGCAAGCACATTCGCTGGAATGGACCGGACTAGCTTTTATAATCTCCAACACACATTCCCGACACTGACTCAGCCTGGAGCAGTAACCGGCTAGCTCACCCTGTTATGTACTTAGTAGCATCGCAACAACGTTAGCTGGTCCTACCGGTCTCAGGGACTGTAATTCGTCGTCGTCGTCGTCTTGAGCATGTGCTCGCGTCAGTTGCATCAGCAAGGACAAGTACCCGTGCGTGCGGACTGTCACCAAGGATGCCGATGCACCCCTCCCACGTTAAACGTCATCACCACGCCCTCACGCCGCCTTGGTGCGCTGTTTGACTATCAACTGTTTTATCAATATTTTTCTCTCATATAAATCTGAATTTCCCACCATATTACATTTATTGCACATGTATAAGGGCGTGTGTTTTGATTCAAACATTTATTCACTTTCATGAAGAATCATATTTGCTCTCTAAGCTTGTTAATAGATGCCAGCACTGTGGTCCCATTGATTGTTAACGGTTCAGATAATCTGATGTTGTCTTCCATTAAAATTGCATGGCAAGTGTATATTTTATTGTGCGAGGATCTTTGAGACTATCGGATACCCTATAGCCTATCAGGGGTCGGCAACCTTTTAGTAGTGTTGTGCCGAGATAATATTTCAGAGTCGCTCAGCGTACCAACCAACCTAAACCCACCCAAGTAGTTTATATTTTTATAGGCCTACTAATTATTTAGTACAAATATTGAAAAAAAAATCAAGTTGATCTTGTAAAATGTAAATGTAACAACATGTTTCTAAATCTAATACTTAAATAATAACTATTTCTTGAATATTGGATATTTTATTATGGATGAGAATAAATACAAAAGTTATAAATGTGTTTTGCAAAATTTAAGTTTTGACAATATTATTTTGAAATTTTGAAACGAAACAATTGAATCATTGAAACATAAAACACGCTATTAAAATAATTACTCACATCAATGGTTTTGTTTAGAAATAAAGGTTTTATAATATTAGTTTTATTCAAACCGCTCAGCGTGCCATTGAAAGCCATTTCGCGTGCCACTTTTGGCCCACATGCTGTGGGTTGCCGACTACTGCTGTATATTATTTCTCTATTCGATATGGCAGTGTTTCCTACCCTCTTCCTCTCACGCAATCTATAATATGACTGGCCAAGACTAGGAAGTCGAGCTGTACAGGACAACGCAACGTATACAAACGGGCGGGCTTACTGAACCTTTCTCCGAGGATTGGCAATAAAAGGGATGTGATTATCCGTCCTTGAATCTTTTTACCATTTGTAATTAGGCTGAAAATAAACTACGTGATGACATTTTCCTTTGTAGATGGGGAATAGATCGTTCCAAATCCCTTAAAAAGGTACGGAGTACCGCACAGACTTCCACACTCTTTTTCTTAAAATAAAAATTTACTAAAAACTTGTAAGAATTGTGAAACGAAATAATGGGTGTATAAATTGTTGTAGAAACACTACACCACAGATCATAAATGACATAATATACACTGTTACTTACTCCGTGGCATTTGTATCTAGGAGCACTGTTACGGAAAAATTGAGAAAAGAGAAACATCTTTGTCCACCAAAGAACATAAGAATCAAATTCATTTTCAAAGATCTGAATTAAAAAGTATATATATTTGATTATAGTTCGTCAATTATTGGCTTTATAAAAATATATTTCAAATAAACAATTTTTATCTTTCATAGTAGACTAGTACAATTCTACAGTGATGATTAAGTTATTTCATATCTCAAATGGTTGCGGAGAAATTATCAAAATTGGAAAATTTCCCCCATGTAAAGTACCCAAAAATCATGTTCGTGAGAGAGTGAGAATTGTCATCTTATTAAAAATAATAAACAGTGTCTAGATATAAAATTTAATCAAAATCGTTAGAACAAATTTTGAGATAATTGATTTTTTTTTTCTCTCTTTTACCCTTCAGTAAATTATCCTTAAATTTAGGGTTGGACATATAATTCTAAAAATACCTCTGGAGGAGCTTATGAAAACCCCAGATAGCAAGTTTTAGTCCAATCGGTCAGATAGTTTCTGTTCTAGTCCAAGGTACAGAGAGACGACATTGCGAAATCAACAGTTGGTTTCAC
Source organism: Timema douglasi (assembly GCA_901482245.1). NCBI lineage: Eukaryota > Metazoa > Arthropoda > Insecta > Phasmatodea > Timematidae > Timema > Timema douglasi. The sequence continues at coordinate 47,502 of CABEEJ010004995.1, forward strand.
GGGATCATGAAACGTCGACATTATCAAAATCTTGGGTCCTATTTGTTTAATGATTATAATACTTTCTCTCCGAGGTGTCGAGAGAAAGTAAAAAGTGTGTCATTTATTTGTGTATAAAATGATTAGTGTATATTTTCACCAATAGTTCAATACGCCTGTAGTCTGTCGAAATGTCTGTCACCAGATGGCACCATTCTAATATTTTATTTGTATTTTTACCGGTTTTTTTTTACACCGCATCTCACTACCTGTTCGGGCTATCCGCTACACTAATGGCGTAGGGACGTACAAGGTGCAATTTATAATACTTGTAAGTTGTACCCACATTTACGTGGAGATAGAATGGGAAAGTTCTTAATAAGACACCTAGGCACACTCATCCGGGAGCCAAACCCCAATATTCACGTAACATGGAAATTATATCATATGAGACTGACACCTTAGTCTTCGTGCCGGGTAATGGGTAATGTCGAAGTTGTTAGGATGAACTGAGAGGGGTGCCAACCCGCCCCCCCCCTTCTCCTCCTCAGCAGTCATCATTAGATGGAGTAGGGTTACTCTACAAGAGGGAACACTCATGATATTGAGTCACTTGGTGTGATTACAGTTTATATTGTAATAGATAATGAGAGTGAGAGAGAGAGAGAGAGACTACTTGAGCTACGTGCACAGAAGATCTAGCTATCGATTAAAGTGGCTGTTTGGCCGATCTTCCATTGAGTAATTAAGTAAAGGTCAAGTGCTGGTACGCGGCCCACAGTGTCTAACCCCCCGTGTCCACTATTAAGAAGGGCGGGTGGGCGGCAAGCGTGGATCATTGGGCACTGGACTGTTTGCTGCTGGCATTTAGGGCCAGTTTCATAGTCAGACTTAGTACACCTCAAGTGTGGTGCTGTACTAAATACAGGACGACACGTACCTAGACCAGAATGGACTGATCCAGTTTCACAGTCAGACTTAGTACACCTCAAGTGTGGTGCTGTACTAAATACAGGACGACACGTACCTAGACCAGAATGTACTGATCCAGTTTCACAGTCAGACTTAGTACACCTCAAGTGTGGTGCTGTACTAAATACAGGACGACACGTACCTAGACCAGAATGTACTGATCCAGTTTCACAGTCAGACTTAGTACACCTCAAGTGTGGTGCTGTACTAAATACAGGACGACACGTACCTAGACCAGAATGTACTGATCCAGTTTCACAGTCAGACTTAGTACACCTCAAGTGTGGTGCTGTACTAAATACAGGACGACACGTACCTAGACCAGAATGTACTGATCCAGTTTCACAGTCAGACTTAGTACACCTCAAGTGTGGTGCTGTACTAAATACAGGACGACACGTACCTAGACCAGAATGTACTGATCCAGTTTCACAGTCAGACTTAGTACACCTCAAGTGTGGTGCTGTACTAAATACAGGACGACACGTACCTAGACCAGAATGGACTGATCCAGTTTCACAGTCAGACTTAGTACACCTCAAGTGTGGTGCTGTACTAAATACAGGACGACACGTACCTAGACCAGAATGGACTGATCCAGTTTCACAGTCAGACTTAGTACACCTCAAGTGTGGTGCTGTACTAAATACACGACGACACGTACCTAGACCAGAATGGACTGATCTAGTTTCACAGTCAGACTTAGTACACCTCAAGTGTGGTGCTGTACTAAATACAGGACGACACCTACCTAAACTCGAATGGAATGGGCCATTCTCGCATAGGAAACTGGCCCATTCCATTCGAGTTTAGGTAGGTGTCGTCTTGTACTTAGTGTAGCACCGCACTTGAGGCGTACTAAATTTGACTATGAAACTGGCCCTATGTCTGACTGTGAAACCGGCCCGTAGACAAGACTGTATAGTTGCTAGCATTCAGACAAGGTACAGACACAATAGAGGAGTTCAATTTAAAACCAACAATTCATCCGTTTTGAATCCAGATCCCAAATCAATAAAGTCAACCAAAGAAAAGTAACAGTATTTTGATGCTAAGCAGTCAATGCCGGTAAGAATATGCGTGTGTGTTAGATAAAATTAAATCCCTTCTTCTGTGGTCGCATGATTCAACAAATTGGATAGTAGAATACAAAGTGATTGGAGTTCGATTCCCCGTCAGGTGTACTCAGGGTCATATTTTTCTCTAAATAGTCTCCCTCAACGCAAATTTAGATATATTTCCTTTTAAATTATAGCTTAATCCTCCTTTGCTGATTACTGCGGACTTACACGCCCTCCGATAAACCAGAGCAGAAACCTAATCACGTGACAAGCTCGAAGCCAAACACAAGCTTTCATCCTCCTCGGCGTTGTCCGCTCGGGGCGACTTGAAATAATTTCAGCTTTCCTTTTTCTGCGCAACATCAACTTGGGGCGAGAGAATCAGATTTCAAAACCAACGTACGCAATCAGTTCCCACGCGCCCTCAAATTGAGATACTAGCAGACAGCTGCATCTACTGTTTTGAAAATATTTGAAACATAACTCGTTAAATAAAAAGCTCGTGTATAGTTCTTGTTTTGTTTGGATTGGTTTCAGGCCACAAGGCAGTCATTTGAAACTATAACTCGTGATATTAATCTTAGACCTATTTATCTAGTAGAAACTAAAGCATGTCAGTAAACAAATATTTCTAGTTTGTGTTGCAAAGCATCATGGTTCAAGATACATGTCTGCTAGGGTGGGAATACAAACTAATACTAACACACTGCTAGATTCTGCTGGATCTATTTTCAATTAACGTGACAACCAAGCTTCAGTTTAAATATGTGGATAGATCGATCGTGTAGTAAGACGCGGTGAATAATTATTTTTCAGACTGTTGTACTTTTTCAAGTTATCTAGAATGTGTATTTTTTCTAAAACAACCTTTTATTATTTCTTGGCTGCTTTAATGGCTTGATAAATAATTATTGTATATCAAAGTTGTATCTTGTTTGTTGTGGTTTAGCGGCTTTACTTGCGTGGGATGATTGTGTTTCGTTTAATCTCACGGCCACCTTCACTTTTTTTTTTTATCTCTCAGATCTAAACACACAAAAGAAAGAAAATTATTCTCCCTTGAAAAATATGATACCAATTTAACACTTATGCCAAAACATTTCAAACTGTTTCAACATGAAATAAATTATAATCAGAAGGACAAACGTTTCTGTTTTTTTTTTTTTTTTTTTT
>CABEEJ010004996.1:0-20736 GCA_901482245.1 Timema douglasi
GGCTGTTCCAGTTGAGTTGTCATGGGAGATGGTCGAGCAGGCCATGCCAGCACCTATGACTACCCCTACATCTGATGGACCAACACTGGGCCCTCTCATTCAGCCACCCCCAGTTGCTGACCGCTCCCGGCCAGCATCTACAGCTCCAGAGTCTTCCACGGATTCCACTTCAGAGACCCTTTGTCGAGCTTCCAGCGTGACGGCTCCAGCTAACACCCCGTTGAGACCTGTTGCAGCGCCTCCGAGATTGTCCGACCCCCGAGCAGCCTCGTCAAACTCATCGCCTGGGGGCGCCTCAGTAACAACTCGCTCTGGACATCAGGTCATCAAACCCCAATGCCCGGACTTTATCTATGTTTCGCACTAGTCAGAACTTTGATTGTACTCCTTTCTTGCTCACTTTACTTGATTGAAACCAAGACTATTAATGGTTCCAAGGACTTATACTTACTCTTGTATTCTCAAGGCCTGCGCCGGCAAATAATGTTAAGTTAATTACGCGTGGGAGAGTGTTATGTAATCATCCAGAAGGCTGTGAGTTTTGTTATTCTTTGCTCTCTCTTTTATTATTTCCGTTTCCGGTAAGGTCTACCATGTGATGGTGGTGCTAGACTAAGTGCTTATTCTAATGGCCTATTAAATCTATTAACATCATGTCTAATCTTCTAATTATTAATAACCTTTTCAGTACAACCTAAAGTTAAGTTACAACAGCGAGGAGAAAGATTAATCTGGACCTGTTGCAGTGTCACCTGTGACATAGAGACGAGGAGCAATGCCAATTGCCAAGTGTTGATAAAAACGTCTTCTATTACGTAACTACTTTGTGCTACCATCTACAGGATAACTTGTAACGATGCAGCCTTGCAGCTCGGAGAAAACAAATAGGAATACAATACAGTACATACTGGTGGAGTAATAGGTGAAACGATTCAAACGGGCCTGTGACAAGAAGGAACAGCTCCTTTCGTCTGTAAAGAGCAGTGACAAAGGAGCAGGTTGGGATTTCACAACCCATCCCTAGTTCTTAGTTATTATAGCATGTATTGTCAAGTCTAAAACCGGTTAATTGTTTCTATTGTTTCTGTGTACTCTGACAGGTAATGGGCCCAGGCTTGTGATTTGTGGATTTTAGGACGGGTAAAGTTATAAGTCAAGTGTGTGTAGCAATACGCGTGAACTCTACGTGTTTGCTTGTTGTTTGTGACGCTGTTGCAATCACTATCGCCATAATGGTTTTAGAAGAAGACAAAACGTACAGAATTCCGCTTTTCGACGGCACTAATTTCGACCACTGGAAGTTTCAGGTAGAAACTCTTCCAGATAAAATTTATCTGTTGCCCTTTATTCAAGATTACTATCGGGACTTGATGAAAATTACGTATAGTGATAATGCTGAAATTAAGTCGGAAAAGAAAAAATAGCTGGACAAGCTTTGGAAAGCTGATCTCAAGTGTAAGGTACAGACTATACAACGAATCTCGGACAGCCACTTCGATTGTGTGAAGGATAAGATCACCGCTTATGATATATGGCAAACGCTTTGTAACACTTACGCTCGCAAAGGTATTGCTAATCAGCTATTACTGCGCAAAATCTTGTTGATGATAAAATTTGATCTCTTTTTAGAGACCCTTGAAGTGAATTTTATTAGGTTTGATCGTACTATTCGGGAATTTAAATCGTCGGGAGCTAACCTCGAAGAATTAGATGTTGTCTGCCATCTTCTCTTGACTATGCCATCTGAATATCAAGTTATTGTCACTGCCATAGAAACACTATCTGCTGATAATCTCAACCTGGAATTCGTAAAAACGCGCTTACTTGATGAGCAGAACAAACGCCAAGCAGAAGGTATTGATGGATGCAGCCAATCATTCTCTAGCGTTACTGATTGGAAGGCTACAAAATTGAAATCTTCGCAACCTGCATGTTGTCCTAATTTTAAACAAAGCATTCTAATGCAAGTTACTGGTATTAAATGTTTTTTGTCATAAATCTGGTCACTTTTGTTCGGACAGTCCAAAATTGGAAGGCAAGGAGCAGCAGAAGAATTCAACACGCAAAGAAAACATAGTTGGAGCTAGTGATGATGAATTTAGGTTGTCTGTGCCAACGTAAGTGGCTTGTTATGATAGATCTGTATGGTTGTTTGACTCTAGTGCCACTGAACATATGATCAGTGATAAAAATTATTGGTTTGGTCTCTAATAAGAGACGCCTATCAAAATCTATTAAAATAAAAATTGCCAAATCAGGATCGATATTGTGTGCTGAAGAGATCGGAGATATGCACACGTTTGTGATTCACAAAGGTAATCAAATTTTCCAACGTACTTATTGTACCTGGATTACAGTTTAATTTGCTTTCAATTAGTAAAATGGATGCTATTGGGTTTAAAGTTGTGTTTGAAAGGGGGAACGCTGCCATTCTGAAAGGCAATATTTTTGTGGGTGCTGCCACTCGATCTGGTAAAGTGTATATAATGTCGGGAAAAAGCATGTGCTGGTGTTGCTAGTTTCATTGTAACATCATCTTATTTGTGGCACAAGAGGATTGCTCATATTGGAAAAACTGGTTTAGTTCACGTATGTAATATTGTAGATGGAATCAAAGTTGATCAAGGATCAATCCCCGATTTATGTGACTCTTGCATACAAGCTAAACAAACACGTATTCCTTACACAAAGCCATGCATTAGAGCTAAGTGCCCTTTGGAGATTATACACAGTGATCTTGTAGGGCCCACCAAGCCCGTATAATATGATCAAAATAGGTATCTGCTTACCCTGATTGATGACTATAGTCACTTTACAGTCATTTACACTCTAAAGGCAAAGTATGAAGTATTTGCATACTTCAAACAATTTGAAGCTATGGCAACATCTCAATTTAACCCAAATATATGTAGCATTGGGTCACAAGAAGTAAACAAAACAACAACAAAAAATCTCGGTACTTACCCCATTGCACGGCTTTCCGCATGCAAGCACAATACAACCGCACTCTCCATCAACATAAATAAAACTGATCGCCTGTGGTGAAAATGAACGCAAAGAACTTGAACTACAAAGACTCTAGTGGCAAAGACAGTTCACTCGTACACCTTTAGGACGACCTGGAAAAGCCGAGATGTCTGTGGAAGTTTAGTTATGTGAATATTTGTTTCCCGAATGTTCCATCTCTTTCTCCCCCACCCATTTTCCCGTCATCTAATGTCTCAGGGATGTGTTGTATATATAGTGGCGGCTGGGCAACCAGTCGTCACTCTTGACTTTATTATATTTGAGGGAAGGAGAGCTCCGGCTTGAGAGTTATAAAATGTAAGATCTAAATTCCTTTTGGCTTGCTAATTAATTTTCTTAATTTTTTTTAAATTTAATCTAATAATTCTTTTTCCAAAGGCTCTTTCTGCCTTTTAGTAAATATGATGGTGAATATTTAACTGGAAATATTTATTTATTTCGTATATCTAATTTATGAATATCGATTTAGTCAGTATTGAATTGGGTTCGTTGTAACGCCTTGAATTTATCTTAATTTCTGAAGGATTCTTTTTGCTATGACGTCGTCAATATTTAGCTTATTATGCTACATTAAAAATAAAGTATTTAATTCAAAAGCAAATATTGTGTTATGACTTTGACATTTTTGGCGTTAGTGCTAATAGGATCTAGATTGATTGCTTTGAACAACTTTCATGATTTAATGATAAATATCTTACAAGAACTGTTTAATTCTAAAGCAAATATTGTGTTATGACTTTGATATTTTTTGCGTTAGTGCTAATAGGATCTGGGTTGATTGTTTTGAACAACTTTTAAGGTTTAATGGTAGCTGTCTTACAAGAACTGTTTAATTCTAAAGTAAATATTGTATTGTGACTATTTTTTTTTGCGTCAATACTATTGGGATGTAGGTCAATATTTTTTTTTAAGACTTCTTATAGTCTAATTACTTTAATAAACTTAGTGAAGACAAAATTTTCACGATCTTTGTTACGTCTAGAAAGTGCACTTTGGATCCGAGATCTATAGATAATATTATTGCAGGGCTATAGCTTTTTTTGATTGTTTATATTCTTTATTGATGGCGTCCAAAATATATGTATCTATATGAATTGTCATTACCTTTATTGAAACTTCGCCTATCTGATGATTGACATCATGGCTTGTTATAAAATTTTGTAAATTTCAAATGATCATTTTAGATCATCTTTTATATATAATTTTCATATTAAAACAATGTCCTATTTAATAAAATGAACTTGAAGTCACTTCATGCTTTATTCAGTTAGTTGATGTACCATATCCCTTAGGTTGGGTAACATGATTTATTTTTAACACTGAGAGGAATCTCTTTTTTATGTTTTCTTTGAGGTTAACCGTTCACGTAATCAACTTCCGCAACTGGTGTGAGTTGCTATATCTGAGTCTAGAATCTTCGAACTCAGATATTCCAAACGCAGAATTCCTATAACTCACTCCTATTGCCCCTTTTGTTTATCCCCGCTTAATTTTGTTATTTGAACCTCCTATTTTATTCTCCTTTTTGTTAAGGACTCAGATAAGTCGTTTTAGGTCAGATAATGGCAGTGAATTTGTGTCACAGGAAATGCTTGATTATTTAAAAAAGAAAGGTATCCAGTCAGAGTTTTCGATCAGGCATACCAGTCAGCATAACAGCGTCGCAGATAGAATGGGACGTAGCATCAAGGAGAAAACATGCTGTTTACACCTTCATTCTTCTCTTGATAAATTACTCTGGACGGAGGTTGTTATGACTACAGTCTACCTAATAAACAGATTACCTACTAAAGCTCTTGAAAACCAGGTTCCAGCAGAATTGTGTTATGATGTAACGCCTGATATGTTAAAACTGAAGGTTTTTGGCTGTGTAGCACATCTTCAATTATCTAATCAAGTTTTTAAAAGTAAACTTGACAGCTGCTAGAAAAAGTGCTACTTTGTTGGTTACTGCCCGAATGGGTACAGGCTGTGATAATTACTGCATAGTGGGTGGCCAACGCGATATCAAGTTATGTATCCATAATAAATCATTGATAAGTGCCTTAAATGTTGAGCAGTGGCGTTGAAAATTCAGCGTTAACCAGCACAAATGATAGATGCTTTCAAAAAAAGTGTTATATTATTTCTTAAAGGTGGCTAATGTGATATCAAGCTATGCACCCATAAGAAATAATTGATAAGTGCCTTAAATTTTGAGAAGTGACGTTGAAAATTCGGCACTAACCAGCACAAATGATGGATACTTTAAAAAAAATGATAGCTATATTATTTCTTATAGTGAGTGGCCAACTTAATATCAAGTAATGCACCCATAAGAAATTGTTTATTAATGCCTTAAATTTGAGCACTAACATTGGTAATTGGGCACTAACCAGTTCAAACGATGGGTGCTCTAAATTTTTTTTATAGCTAAGTTATTTCTTATAGTGGGTGGTCAACTTGATATTAAGTTAGCCACCCATAAGAAATTGTTAATAAGTGCCTTAAATTTTGAGCACCAACGCTTATAATTGAGCACTAACCAGCACAAACGTAGCACAAAGTTGGGCATTTTCAAAAACCATGTGGCTAAAAGTAGGGTGGCCAACTTGACACACATCTTTTGTTGCACCTTCTGCAAGTCCGAGATTGATGTCCTTTCCATCATAGAACATACAATCTTATAGATCATAACAGTTTTAAAAAAGTATCTCCTAACAGAGTGTACTGGGAAATAGAATCTACATTTGCTAGCTCTGAAGAATATGCTGACATATTTTTCAGCATCATAGCACAATTTGTACACAAAGACAAATGTCTATACACCTCTAAGACATGCAACGGATTAAGGAGTCTCATCCACTCGTGTAGAGCATGTTCCAAAATGGTCTACACATGTTTGTCTTAGTAATGAGTATTGGGCAGGTTTTTCAAGTGATATCATCGAAAAGACACTGATGAGGATGAGAAGTATCAAATCAACAGGAGGATTAACTAGATGATGAGAAATGATAGAAGCACATCACAAGTATGGGTTCAATCTAGGATTCTATGCACAAAGGTTAGCAATGCTATGCAAGAGCTTACTAGTGTCACCTATCACACCAGTGAACAACACAAAGAAGCTTCATAAGTCAGGCAGACAAGAGACTGCTTGGACACTAGGAAAATCTTGACTTTTTAATGGATCAAACCCATTCACCCTTGATGAACCTTTGCGCAGTTTGACATCAGGAGTGATTGCGCAAGATGTCAATGTTGACATTAAGCAAAAGAAATTGGTGATCTAATTCTCAAGTCCATGCATGGTCAAAACATTTGAAACTATTAATTCAAGCAAAGTTTACAGACTGTTGCAATGGAAATGAAGAATGTTCTAGTGGGCCAAGATATCAATATTGACCCACATTATTGATATCCTATAAACTTACCATCGTTTCTAAAGAAAATAACATTAATAACAGGGAGATAATCAATTATGAACTTTGTAGCAACCTTGCATATTTGTTTGATGACTCACTCCTTTTGAGAAAAGCAAATAAACCACATCTGGCCAATGCCATGTGGGTAAAGGTGGAGCAAGGTCAGAAATCAATAGCAGAAACAACACTGTATGTACTCAATATAGGTACAATACTGCATCAATTGTTGTGGTTGTTTGGCATGCAGTTCTTAGAAATATGTAATGCCCACACAAAATGTGTTCTTATGAGGTATGGTGACTCTGTTGTTATTGTGTTTGATGGATACTTGGGTTCCATTAAGGATGCCACTCACATTAGAAGAAACTAAGGTAAATATGCCCCCTATCATTTTATTATGATCGAACATGAAACCGACAATAAATAGGGATTAAATTCTCTTTAAAAAAAATTAACACTGATTTTAACAAATTCTCAGTGAAAGCTTTGAATATTTTAGCTGCCAGATGATTCATACACGTGGAGATGCAAACCTAAGAACGTTCATGCGTCTGAACAAAGATATGTTATTGCATAAGACACTGATGTCCTGATACTCCTTTGTATCTATGTTCAATAAGAAAATAAACCAATATTATTCCAACTAGAGCCAAAGCACGATGGAACCAAGATCAGAAAATGAAACATAGAAGCTATGAGGTTGATGTTGGGATTAAATGCATGTCGGCTTGCTCTTTATTCACGCCATTTTGGGCTGTTACACAATGTCACAGATGTTTGAGATTGGCAAAGGCAACGGTCTAACGAAGAACTTGAAAAATACTTCATTTATGCAGTTTGCTCAAGAATTAAACAACTCGACAAGTCTTCAAGAAGACATAATCACTGCAGGGTAAGATTCTATTGTTTACATATATGGAGGAAATACATCTGACACTTTGGATGATCTAAGATAGACACTTTAGTGAAAAGGTGGCTAGGTGGCTAGGAACAAAAAAAAACACCTGTCCAAGCAATTCAAGCAGTCACTTTCACTAAAGTCAGCGGCTGCTAAATTCCAAAAGCTAAGGGTCTACTACCAAGTTCAGGTTTAGCATGATAATACATCTCTTCTATCTGAGGAATTTGGTTGAAAATTACAGGGGGATAAACTCCTACCAGTACTCACTGACCTACAACCATCACCATAATATCCGCTGGATACAATTAGTTGTAAATGCAAGACAGATTGTAGTACTTCAAGGTACTCATGCCAAAGACATGAGTTGGAGTGTTCATCTGCTCGCAGTGAATGTCAGTAATAGGAACTTCAATGTAGAAGTATATTATTATTATTATCACCGCATCTTACTACCCGTTCGGGTTATACACACTTACGCTAATGTGTAATGGTAGGGTGATTGTAAGATGAAATGAAGAACCTACAGCTTAACATAGAATCCGAACCACGGTGGAGGCCTGGAATTCCACATATTCATAAGTTGCGATTAATACACATCTTGTAAGAGGTGAAGGAAGGGTTTGGCAATCAGATAAATCTTTGCCGGGACTGAGGATTGAACCCCGCGCCCCCAACACAGAAGTCTGACACCTTACCCCTAGACCGCCAGGTCACTGGTAGAAGTATAAAACAATGATGTTGGTGTTGGAAATGATTTAAGAACCAAGAAATTTCATTCATTTACATTAAATATAAATAGACTGCCTCTTTATTTGTGAACATTTTGAAATTAATGGAAAAGAACAGAAACAAAATAAAATGAAGTTTTTATAATTCCTGGTTCAAAGACCTTTTTTCTAATATACATTTGAAGGAAATCAGAGACATATAACATTAATTAAATGCATTTTACCGATTTCAAAATTAAATTCCAGTCTTCGATTTTTCTAGACTTTTGATTTGTTGTTCGGGATAGTTTTCCAAGTCTAAAAAAACTTACTTTATTTCTATTACAATTTGAGGTTTGCACCTAAAATGACTGGCTCAATAGAAATCGATAAAGCATTTCAAATTTTATCATGTAACATTAAAATTGGATTTTGAGTTTTAAACAGTTAACTGTTTGATTTTCTACAGTAGATTTTTAACTATAAAAAAGTGAATGTATCAAGAGGGGAGGGCGACATTTTCATGCTTTGCTAAAAGGTACAAGACGGCCCCAAATACCTGCAGTAAGATTGATTTTGGTTGCCTAGTATTAAAACTCTTGATAATAAGAACCAAACCATGTAATTTAAAGCAATACTGTTTTCTGTATTCTTTATTAGAAGAACACAGTTGAATTAAGATAAATTAAATCATTTTACAAAATTAACATTTTTTTTTCTTTTCAATGTTGTCAAATAAAAAAAAAGCAAAAAGGATCTGCATTATTATATAATTTCTGGTTGGAGCATCATCACACATTTAATTTCCTACTAATTGACCATAATATAGGTAAATAAGTATTCATTTGAAAAAAGAAAGGCAGGTGGCCATTAGGGCAGTTATTAGTCATCTACAAACTATATAAAAGTCACTGGTCAATAAAAACAAGGGATCTTTGCTAGTAAGAGGTTGGGGAAATAATGTAACATTTTGGTACCAGTCTTAATGTGTAAATACTAAATATTTAAATTTATTACTACACATGTTCAATACAATGGTCTTATTTAAACAGCTTTAATTTATCATGATGACAATCTTTATTTATTTAAATAATATATTTTACATTTGTTTTTATGTTGGGGCCTTCCAACTGTTTACAGCCCCACGACCTTCACAGCTCTAAATCCGGCCATATGTACATATTTATAAACCAAATTGAAAGGAAAATTTATGAATGTATTCATTCTATAAATAATTATATTTAATAAGTCATTGAACCCAACAAAATTATATACTATTGGATCGAAGTCAAAATTTTAGGTGACATTTTTACTTAAAGCAAAGGAAGTTTAGCAAACTCAAACTATCTGTGCTTAGAAGCTCCTAGTCAGAAATAACTTTAAAACACAAAGTTTAATGTAGATGAAACTAATACTATTTGAACAGAAATGCCACAACAATAGTTGGAAGAAGGTACAGGAAATATGGAAAGAAACATATACCCTAAAATAGAACAAAGCAAAAAGAGATTTTGGTTAAATAGATATACAGTAGAATATCAATAACTGATAGTATTACCTCACATTCCTTTCAAACTTGATTTTTTTTAAATTCTTTTTTGAAGTCCAAAGAAGAGAAAAAGAAACATTTTTTTCGAAAATTTTGGTAGATTCTTATATTTCACACAACATGAATTAACCATATTTAAATAATCTTGGCAAAAATAATTTGTATTTACAGATAAACCACAGATACAAAATAACACAAAGCCCATTACAGAATAATATAATCGGTAAAGGAGTGTGTGCTACTTTCTTCTGCTGATAAAGAGAAACAGTGTGCCTCAATAATTTCTTTATTCTAAGGATGGACTAGATGCAGAAGTATTAGGAAATTACAACTATTTGATGTGGTTGCTTAGTTGGTAAAATATTTATATCTAGGTCATTGCTAAGGTGAGATCCAAATGTAGGCGGATTTACTACTTTCACTGGAAGGGAAGAATAAGCCTATTAATGGCATAAAAAACAGCTCTAGTTTTAATGAATACTGTGTCCTAACTTCACAAGTAATCTTTATGTATCAAAATTCTTAGTAAGGAATTTACCAGTTATTATTAGGTTATTTTAAAACCAGCTTGATAACAACTTTTAGCTACATTGAAATGACAAGAGTAATGAACACAAGGTGTCTGAAACCTATTAATCAATCCCCCCCCCCCCAAATCATAACCTACTTAATAATATATGTACATAGAGGAGAGTTGGACCTGTCTGCTCATTGGCAAGGGAGGAGCCAGTTACTAACATCCTCTGCCTACTATTTAAGTAAATCTTAACTAATAAAATGTTTTCAAGTTCTCATTACACCAATACAATTAAAGGGAGTATACTTTAAAATGTATACATTCAATTTCCAGTTCCCGAATTTTTGCCTCATTTGTCAGTTCCATTCTCATTCTTATTCAGTCCTATTTTCATCCAGGCCTAAAATTGATATTCCAGTCAATTTCTTCTTTATTTGGCGATGTGTTATTCTTTGACCTGCAATTTCCCGGAAAATTGGTGTTTAATGTGAGCATGTAGGCTACATACATATTGTTTTATAAACACAATGAACACCTATGCAAAAGGGTTCAAATTTTTATCATAATCATCATCTTCATCTTCAAAAGGGTTCACAGCATTGTCCGTTGCAAAGGGGTTTTTGCTCTCGTCGTAGTCCACGTCTTCCCCAAAGGGATTTCCAGGGTTAGAGACCTGTTTTGATGGGGCGTGCGTTCCGCGAGCAGGTGATGAGCGTGGGGATGAAAGTGTGACAAGAGGTTGGGGTGCGCTGATAATATTGGCCTCTAAGGAGGTGCTGTATTGATGCTCTGAGCGTTTGCTCTCCTCCAGCCTCATACGACCTTCGGAGGGGGGTCCCACTGTGCTGTGACCTAGCAATAAAAACAAGATAGAATTTAGAGGCTTTCTTTTTAGTGGGGCCCACTCCAGTGGTCACACAGTTTAAGTCATCAGGCGGTCAAACAGTTCAAAGCACAAGGCTCACAATAAAGTGGATTGCCAGGAACAAAGAGGTAAAGGTTTAAATCTCTACCGGGTCAGGCTATCTGCGTATAAGATAATTACTCTAATGGGGTAGGGATGAGGAAGGAAGCATTTTAGAGGTAATCTACCTGCATTTGCATAGAGGAAGATTAAGAAACCATCCAGAAAAAATCATCCTCGGTAGACCCAACTGAGATTCAAAGCTCAATCTCTGCATCATCAGCAGGCCAGTCTAACATGAGAGTGGCACTTTTGCCATTTGACCACTAGAGCAGGTCTTATGAAATTAAGTAATTAACTAACTCTTATGTTAAAACTCGTAAAACAAACATATTCTTAGCTGATAGTTAACAATGTTTTCCCATCATTCTATTGGTGTATATGGCTACACTTATACAGGGAACTCTTGAACTATGGTACTCCTATACCACCGACCTTTTCACTAATTACATTACATATTACAGCTCCAAACCAGATCTGAAGCAAACTGTTTTGAGATGATTGGTAATCTTCTAAAACATATCTCCTAAACAATTGTGATTAATAATACTGGTTATGGTTTTCCCCTCTTAAGATTAACATTGATTGTGGACTCATTTAGCTATCTTTTACTTACAAATTCCAAATTTGAATCTTATATTTCTTTAAGTAAAGCCGCTTTTCACTTTTTGAGGTGTGCCCTACATTGTCTTATATTTGGAAGTGGGTACAGGAAAGATTGAGAGCACTTTGCTTTGATTCTTTGTTCTTCAATTACAATTTTCTTTACAGTCATTCTTTAGTTAAGGAATAAAATAAAAATGGTAGCTAAGTGATATATTTTTTTGTTGTGATATGAATTCATATTTAGTTAAATGGTAAATTATTGGTCTTGGATAAAGTTATTAGTTGAAACGGGATGCTCGAATCTTCGATTCCTAAAATTCCTTGGATTGTAAGTATAAGATTCAAAAGATTTAAGATTCATAAAAATCACAAAAAAGTATATTTTTTTATTATTATTTAGCACCGCGTCTTACTACCCGTTCAGGTTATACACTTTAATTACTAATTACGCTAATGGATTAGAAATGGGGAAGATTGAATTAGAGGAAGTGAACCCGCATTTGCGTGGAGGGAGAGTGTAAAACCATTGAGGAAAAACCACCTCCAGTTCACCCGACCGAGATTCGAACCTCGATTTCCCCGTCCTCAGCAGTCGAGCAGCTCAACATGACTAGCGTGTTAGCCAACTACACCACTGAGGCGGGTAAAAAGTATCTTTAATTACAATTTTAAGCAATTGATAAAAAGGAATTTTACATATACTTATATAGCCTAGTTAGGACAGTAACAAAATCACAAAAAAAAGAAGATGAAATTGTAGTTATATAATTAATCTGCTAAAAAAAGTGGTCTCTTTGTTGTTATATCATAATAAACCCAATATTATTTGTCAGTGTCGCTAAGCTTTGAACAAGTTTTTTTTTTTAAATTGAACATTAGATATTTTCATTTTAACTAGAACTTTACATTTTTAAAGATTCAAGGATTCGGATTTGAGTTTCAAAAGAAAATTTAAGATTCGGATTTAAGAAATATAGGATTCAACCCAACTCTAGTTATTAGGTTGGAGAGCAATCAAATCTTAAATTTTTTTTAACAGGTCCCCATCTGGGTTGGAGCCATGGATCTCTATAATTCAGCCTCCCTCAGCTCCTTGACTATTGGTTCAAGATATGTTGTAAGACATGTTAAGATGAGAAGGCATGGCTTTTGTACTCACGCATGTAGTCTGGGAGATTGGTGTTCAATTTCCCTTCTGCCTGCCTTAGTCGGGCCTCTGCCCCCGGCCCGTAGCTTGACGATGGCAGAACACTGCTCTCCACAGACTTGGATGGGGCTGAGATCACTGTAGATTCTGACACAAAATATACCAACTCAGAACCATACAATAGTTAAGCTTTGGTGACAGATGGAGTCAGTGAAGTAACTTTAACAAGCTTTAATATCTAAGTGAAAAGGATAAATGCTTAATTTAAAAATGTTTCCCAATATTAGTGGTGTTTGAAGCTTTGAAAAATATCATCATAAACTTTATTTTCTTGCTGTGGTACTTGCCTATCTATTCCTTAGTTTCCATGTTTAAATAATAAAATTCTTAAAAATTGAAACCAAAGCGTTGTTCAAACTGTGAAAACCATCCATCCACTTTTAATATATTTGACTAATTATTAGTGGCTGGAGTCAGGCATATTTACTCAGTCCTGCCTGCACTTGCCTTCCTTACTAAAGAAGCTAGGTTTAGTTTCTGGCATGGCCAAATATTTACCATTGGTGAAATTGGGATGTCTCCTTTCATAGTTATTAATCAGCCAGGGAACAGACTATTGTGTATATTATAGAAGCTAGTTTGTAAGTCATGTATTGATATCTGTCAGATTAAAAAGTGCATATAAAGTTTGTTCATGATAGGTTTTTTCCTTGACGACGGTTCAAAAATCATATGTTTAGGTTTTGGGTTGTCAACATTTGTAAAAGATCACTGTTTTGTTATATGTGATAAGTTTTTCAATTACATGTTATATTTTACCTTTAAAATAATATAAACATAAATTATTTTATGATTATTTTATCATATTTTGAAATATTTAACTGATTAAAATATATGTATCCACTGCGTGGGTGCATCATTGTAAAGAACTTGTTTCCGTCACATTTAATCACATGGTTTAAATTTGTCGGTCGCCATTTTGAAACTATGTTAGTTAGACCTTTTGTGAAAGTGATGTGAGTAATAATTTTTTTAAGTGGAATAAAATGATAAATAAGCTTTGTGCCTGAACTCAAATAAATATATAAATAATATTGGTCTATATTACTTTGGTTAGTTATCAAATTCATACATTATCATATGTTTTCATTTCAGTTATCCAAAGTGACAAATGTCAGCTGTTGGTGTAGGGATATATTGGGTATTATTTCTAGCAACTTTTTGAGCTGTCATCCAAGTAAACTAGGGTTGTAAATATATTATAAAATAACTCAGGCTAAAAAAATATATAAAGCTTAGAATGTACTAATCATTTCCTTGTGGATGGTTCAAAAGTAATCTTTTCCAAGCATGAGTAGCGATAGCCAGTTCTTCAAATCAGTGGCTTGGAGTTATAGGATTAAGTTGAACCATAGACAATTGATGAGTGCGGTATGAGCTTACCGGTAGAGTTTGTGACAACAGTGAGCTTGTTGAAAACTCCTCGACCAAAATAGTCGGCTACGAGAGAGAACCCATCGTCTGCCCTCTCTAACTGGCTGTGGAATGTCTCATGGAGATCTCGGCTCTGCTCCTAAAGACAGACCAACCAGCAGTCAAATATATGATCCTGGTTATCTTTCCACACAAGTGCAGGTACCTTTCTCATCTCTTTACCGTTGGTGTAAATAAGTGAATACTTCTGATGAGTAATAAGATTCAGATCCTAACAATCAAGTGGACTTAAAATGAATGAAACATCATGAAGCATGTTATTACCTGGGATCGAATTACGTCGAGAATCTTCTTGTTCTCTGGTAGACAGGCAGGGCACTCATTCTCATTTTCGGCGTAACTCTGAAAACAGCTGTTAAAATAACAAACCTGTGAATGCCAAACTGTGTAACTATACTTAAATAGCATATATATGGCTAGTATTATAATCACAGATCACCACAAGAACAGCTGTGGCACACAACATACACAGGTATGTTTTTGCAAATAGTTTTTTTTTTGCATCAAGTCTCACTACCAGATTGGGCTATATGCATATGTACTAATTAAGTTAATGTGCTAATAATAAGGAAGGTTTAACTCAGAAGAAGTGTTAGTGTTTCTGCATTTGAATGTAGGAAGATTGGAAACCATTTAGGAAAAACCACCCTCATTAAAACTAGCTGAGATTCAAACTTCATTCTCCACATCATTGGTAGTCGAGTATGTTGCAAAAGTGATGCCTTAAGTCAGAGATGGAGAGCCTACGGTATTTTGAGGTCTTTGGTAAGGCCCTGGGGCTTATTTTTTCAATTATGTATCCTCATTGTATAAAAAAACATATTCTCAAATTGTGTGCATTCTAATTAATTAAAATAAAAAATATTTTTTAAGTATGTTGAAAAATTAACCACTCTTAAAGATCTCTCTATCTTTCCACCCTAGCCTTAGGCTATTCAACCACCAAAGTAGGTAAATGGTAATTATTTTGAAATGTAATGTGTGATCAATTTCAAAAACTGATATTGTGCGTTAATATAATGTGTTTTTACCAAAGGATGAGACATTAAAAAATTAAAAATATGTCTTTAAAATCTTTTGAATCTCACAATTATTGAACATGAGACTTCTGGCTTAAAACACCAATGCTCTATCCACTGGGCTATCCAGAAATAGTTTCATGCACAGGGTCATTCTTCACTCATATGTTATTATATTTATTTAATCCATCATAATATGCATGTTCATACAATTGTCGCTGTACATTTGGCAACACAAAGCCTTATCGAATTGAAGGTGGTTGTGTTATCTGATAGCTCGTAGTCTTAATTGATCAAACATATGTAACTGACGATTTTCGTAAATCCATCACAGACTCTGTCTTAAAATATGAGTGAAGACTGGGCACATGACAATTCCTAGATAGTTCAGTTGTTAGAGCATTGGCATACTAAGTAAAAGGTATCCTGTTCAATTCTCATGACCAGGTGTCATTTTTCAATTCAAAGAATATGATATTTAGATGCGGCTATACCCGTAACTATTAAATATGATAGCATACCTATTTAGTTTATTAGTCCATCATGATATGCGCAATTGTACAGTTGTCATTGTAAAATTGGCAGCATAAAGCCAACCACCGAGTCAAAGGTGGCTATGCTATCTGATATCTATTAATCTTTCACACATATGTAGCTGACGGATTTCCGCACATCCATCAAATACTCTGTCTTAAAATATGAGTGAAGAATGACCCTGGGCACAGGACAATTCCTGGATAGCTCAGTCGTTAGAGCATTGGCGTACTAGGCCAAATGTCCCGGGTTCATTTCCCGTGTCTAGGTGTCATTTTTCAATTTAAAGAATTTAAATAAAAAAGCTACTTTACTTAGCCTGATAATTTTAAGACAAAATATACACCCAAAACATTAATTTACTTTTAACTGAAAATGGATCCCCATTATAAAAATAAATATTAACATTAATACATTCATACACCAGGGTGATTACTAAATTTAAGGACCCTATTTCAATGCTTTTTCAATACCTACACATAAATATTTATAACAAAAAATAAGATAAATAAACAATGCCCTCCTACATCCTTGACACGACTACAGTTGTCCCCTCTTGCATTCTTTCTTGTTTATTTTATTTTCTGTCTTGTAAATGTAAACTAAATTTGAGCAAAGTATTAAAAAAATTTATTCTTACCTACACAATAAACTTGGCTAGCAAAATTCATGACCTGAAAGCTAATTTCATAACTATTTAATGACTTTAATGACCAAAATCTTATTTTATTACTTTTTGGACTTTCATGATTGGTATACATCCCGTAGAGAATACAGGTTGATAAACAAAAACATTAAAAGTCCTCATATCTAACATTATTATGTATGACATACTTTTTAATTTATTAGGTCAATAATACCTTGGCTATTGCATAAAACCCAAGGGGCATAAATTAAAAATAACACCAAACAAAACTAAAAATACAACTGATTAAAATTAATTTACCTCTTAAAATGTACAATCAAAGAACACATTTACTAAATAAATAAACTATTGCTTGGAAACCAAAAAATACAGCAAAATGTCCATTACAGTTGTAAAAAGATAAGATAAAAAATTATAAGTAATGAAAAAAAATCCAAGATAAAATGTGAAGTATGGTAAGATTAGTGAACTAGCGATAGCTCTGACTGTTTATGAAAGGTAGAGAAACTACATACCTTCAATGTAAGATGTGGATAAATCAAAGATGAGCACAAATAAGTGTAAAAATGAGGTGGCCAAATGGTTAAATAATTATTATTCATAGAAAATAATTTAAAAAATGAGTGAAAATTGAGTGAAGAATGCACACCTAGCAGAAGAGGAAAAAATGTGGGTATAGCTTAATGAACAAAGGTGACACCGTCCTTTCAAATAATATGTAACTAGTTATCTTCTTCTCTTCTCATTTCTCAATCACCCGCCTCGGTGGCATAGTTGGCTAATGCGCTAGTCGTGTTGAGCTTGACTGCTGACGACGGGGGGATCGAGGTTTGAATCTTGGTTGGGTGAACTGGGGGTAGTTTTTCCTAAATGGTTTTCCATTCTCCCTCCACGCAAATGCGGGTTCACTTCCTCTAAGTCAACCTTCCCAATTCCTAATCCATTAGTGTAATTAGTACTTAAAGCGTATAACCCGAACGGGTAGTTAGACGCAGAGCTAAATTATTATTATTATTTCTCAATCATCCTTACATTTTTGTGGCATTATGTTTATGAAGTCTGTGTCACTCAAAATGTTTGTTAAATAGTTCAAGGCAGTCATTCCCAGTTGAATGCCTTCATTTCTGTCATCAGGGCATTTTCAAATGGTGTGGTTGAGGAAAACCGGAATGTGTTACAGAATTGGTTAAGTTAGATAAAAAGAAAATGTTAGTTGATTAAATTGAAAGTTGATGTATTACATTACATTTAATTGAAATTTATATTAATAAAAAATTAGAAAACAACAAGGAATTCCTCTTTTAATTTTTATTTAAAAGGGAGACCATGGCAACCCCATTTTCAACCCAAGCCTGCCCATTTTGCATATACACTAAGTAAAAAAAAGAAAGAAGCCACCAGACAGATGTCTGTTACTCTCACTCAACTAAAGGTGTTGGCAGGTAGAGTGTATCAACCCCTTATTTATTTTTAAAGGAACTGAAGATCATCAACACTGATTGGCTGGCAATTGCGCACAAAAAACCCGTACTCCGTTCTAACTAAACAGCAGACAAGCTAAGAATAGACCCAAACTAAAGATTTAAAAAAAAGTAAATTTATGATGAAATATGAATCTAATAACAAAGACTTTACAAAAATTGTAATTACTATTTCAAAATGTTTAGTGCCAAAATGTAAGGTTATTAAATTGATATTTAGTAAATGTGATGCTTTTAAAGGTTTGACAACAACTTGGGCTTCTTAAAATGATAATATAACAAGATACTACCTATTATTGGACTATGTTATGCATCAACAGACCAAGCAGCACTTTCAAGAAACTGAGAAAATCACTGTTTTGCAAACCATTGTGTATTAAATTCCTTGTTCATTTTCGTGTAAAACACTTTTAATAAAAAATGTGTATTTTAAACAATTTTATTCTTTTCAATGAATTTAAACTTGTTATTTTAAAAAGAACACACGTTTTTCATTAAATTCTCTCTTGGTCAACTTATGCTTTTTAACATCAACATTTCATTTGATAAGTAGTAGCTAGGCCTATAATGCATACTAATTTTTTTAGCACTGTGTCTTACTACGCATTGAGGTTATACACTTATGTACTAATTTACTCTAATAGGTTGGGATTGGGTTGAGGGAGGTTGAATTTAGAAGAAGTGTACCTAAATTTATGTGATGAGTGGGAAACAATTAATGAAAAAATCACACTCAGTACGCCCAATTAAGATCAAACCACAATCTCCCCAACATCGGCAGTCTAGTCCATTGCAAGAGTAGTGCCATGACCATGCAGCCACCAATGAGGGTTGTAGTCGTTTGAAACCTATTAGAATTGAGTTATATAACGCTTAAGGCAATGGCATGTATCGACAGTGAACCGTAAAAATTATTGGCATGGATTGATAATCATGGTAAAATACCATGTAAATTAGGAAATTGCATAGTTATGCCAATGAAAAGTTATTTTTAAGTGTTAAACTAAGTGGGGTTATAAAATTGAAACATAAATAACAGTGCAAATATCTTTGAGATGATAGAGAGCTAAGAGGTGAAAGCCCTTAACACTTTACAAATATAAACTCAATATGGAGTAGGTTGGCACATGTTCCAAGAGATTTTCTTTTATGTTTGTACCTCTTTGTGTTTGATAAAGGTAATAGTGCCAAACTATAGTAACTTGATTGTGTTCCACTGTATGTGTGAGCTTGTCTTTTATATAAGAAAAAATAAAGTAAGATGTCATCTTTGTGCACACATGGTTTCCTATTTTCCTAGGTAGACTTTCTTCACTTGGTTTTTACTCAATAGTTTATTTTATTTTTTCTTTATTTTCATCAACTATTCGAGTACAATAAGGGAAATTAATTTAAATTACTTACTGTTGATGGTAGGAATGCTGGCAGAGGAAATGGATCGACGGTAGCTCCAGTTGATGGTTGCAAGCACTGCAGCGGGAGCCTTGGAAAATGATTGCACTGAAAGACATGACAATTTAATAAAATATTTTAAACATTAATTCCATAATAACCAAATCAAACCTCTGATCAGATCGATGGAACCAAACAAAATCTTATTTACAAAAAGAAATAGGAATCAAATATTCATAATGAAACAAAGAAAATAATTTAGCAATAAAATTAATCCACACACTCAATGGTCTAATCTACAACTGTGCAAACCAGCATTTTGTGTTAAAAAAAGTGCAGTATTATTTTGTGTAACTCTGCTACTAAAAGTAAATTTCCTTAAAGATAGCATTTCTTGTGCCTTATGAACAAAGCGAAGTAAAATGTTCTCAAATTTTGTGTGAAGGAGTGTACCTAGTCTGAATATCCTTGATCTTGTCGCGTATCTTGTCGGTCTCCTGCCGGTACTTGAGACTGAGCTGCTGTTCCTGTTCTGTGAGCTCGTGTTCGGAATGCAGTACACTCAGCAGATAGTTGCGCACTTCTCCCACTGTGGCTGTGCCAGAGTGGCTGAGTGCATCCACCACAAGTAGTGGCGAGAGCAGCCGCTGCTTCTCTGTTCGCACAGATAACAGGAACAATGAGTAAGACATAATAAATATACTTGTTTTAAAAAATCAATATATTCTACAAAATAAAATAATGACAACTAATGTTTTTATGTCCAAATTGTATTTATAGTCCCGTTTTTTTTAGTAATGTTTCTTACTACCCATTTAGGCTTTTCACATACATGATAATTACTTTAATGGGGTTGGGTAATCAAATTATTATCACAACATGGAATTCAATTACTTCTGATTTTTCCCAAATAAATATTAATTTGTAATGTGCAAAGCATCTCAGGATTACAATGAATGAACATAAATGGAGTATTTTAGCTGTCAATATTTTTATTGGTGGAGCTTCGAAGCCAGAATTTGTTTCTAAGCGAAGTTGAAGCTGATGTTTGCTTTGAAGCCAAGTCTAAGTTTCAAAGTTTTGCACACCCCTACTTCAAAAGTTCAAAGCCTTTTTCCGGCCTCTGAGATAGTGTCTTTGGCTGGCTGCCTCAGCTCCCAACCTCCGAGGTAGGGCCCTTGGCTGGCTGCATCAGATCCCGACCACTGAGGTAGTGCCCTTGGCTGGCTGCCTCTTACGATCCATCGCAAGACTCCCCATGACTCACTCCAAGGGGAGAGGAAATAGAGGAGGAAAGAACGAGAAAGCCATGAATGTCGGAAACACGACACCATCCAAATCCCCCCCT
>CABEEJ010004996.1:20961-55923 GCA_901482245.1 Timema douglasi
ATCATCCATTACCTCAACCTACCCACACCCTCAGTATACTCGACCCTCTCTCAATACCTCCAGCCACCCCTCAGACCCTAGACCATTCCCCTCCACCTCAATCCAGTAGGAACATCAAACCTCAGACTTTGGAGAGATCCTCAAGCAACACTTCTCGCAGGACAAAGATGTGCAGCCCGCATCCAGTGACTTAGCCCATCCTATCCCTGGACCCTCAACCACAGCTAATTAACAAACCCATTAACTTCCCCATACCCCACCCCAATCATCACATCTCATACCCACCCCACCAATATTATACTCAACATCACCCCCCACCACCCTTTTCTTTTTCTCTTTAACAAGAGTGTTTCCTCTAGCCGCATCGCATACACCCGGGGAGATAACATATTTATTGAGTATTCCAGGCAAAATTTTTGGAAGAGTTTTTATTGAGAGGATGTGTGAAAAAACTGCGGACAAGATATAGGGTGTGTAATGTGGTTTCATGCCAAGTAGAAGTTGCATGAACCAGATATTTGCATTGCAACTGATTGAGAAATGTATGGCAGAGTGGGATAAAGTGTAGAGTGCATTTGTTGATCTAAAATAAAGCGTACAATCGTGTGAATAGGAGTATGTTATGGAATGTTCTGAGAGAGTATGGTATGGATGCATGGTTAGTAAATGAAATTATGGCGTTGTATAATGAAAGTTAAGTGTACATTATGGTGGATGGAGCTTTTGAGCGAATGGTTTGACATTGAACAGGGTGTTAGGTCTCCATTGTTGTTTAATGTGTTCATAGATAAGTGTATGAGGAATGCTCGTGAGGGCGCATTTGGTGTAAAAATGGACTATGTGAATACAAGGATACTGTCATAGGCAGATGATGTCATATTAATGACTGAGAATGAAAGTGACTTGGAGAATGCATTAAATTGTTCGAATGAGGCAACATTCAGAATATATCTTTGTATAAAATGTCTCCAAAACTAAGGTGATAGTTTTTGATAAGGACAGATCAGGAAATGGTTGTCGGCTTAGTATAAATGGAAAACAGTTAGAACAAGTGAATCATTTTATGTATATGGGCAGAAGGTTCTTTAAAAATGTAAGTAAAGATGGTGAAATCTACAGCTGTGTGAATGCATCTTGGAGAGTAGTTGGATGTATGGGGACTATTGCAAAGAATGAAGTAGTATTGAAAGAGGCAAAGATGCCAGTATATAAAAGTGTGCCAACACCATCATTGTTTATGGATTTGAAGCGCGGGTTTGTTAAGAGAAACACAAGATCAAGGTGAGTGTGAATATAATGAGATTTCTAAGAAATTTGGAATTACTCGTATGTACAAATTCAATAATAAATGGGTGCCAAAGGAGTAAGGTTTGACAGGGAATCCAATAAAATCAATGTGAAAGAAGCACCTTACCTTGGTTAGGGCAAGTTGAGAGGATGAGTGTGGATCAAGTGACGAAGCAAATATATGAAAGTAGAGTGTGGATCAAAAGTAAAGAGTGGACCATGTAGGACGTGGCTAAATATTTTAAACGAATGTGTGAAAAAGAACAACATAAAGAGTTTTAAGAATAAAAGAGCATGTATGACTCAATGTAAGGCTATAGTAGAAGCGAAGGGAGTATTCAAATATAAAGAAGTGTGGAGAAAATTTAGTGGGGATGGATTAAGTAAGTATGTAGTTATTTTTTGAGCTACATGCACAGTTTCTTGCCTACCCTGTAAGGGAATGGCATGATTAGGTATGTATGTTATAGATACTATTATTATTACTATTATAGTAAAATCATGCTCAATACATATGGAGTGCTACTCCGACTAAAGTCTGCTGCACATGTATGCTGTGTGTCACCTATGACAGAGAGTATCTCAGCCAGAAGGTCACTGGGCATGTCAGAGTTCTTGGCACAGCTCCAAAGCGCCTGCACCCACAGGTTAGGGTCCTGGTGACCAAACCTGCGACAGCTGGCCACTACCGCCTTGTAGTCCCGCTGACGAATGTGGTACTGCACGATGTGCTGGTAGCTTTGTGGGAAAATACAACCAAGAATAAGACCTGCTTGTTGATGTGTACACAAGTGGGGTCTATTAGTGTCAAGGACAACATTAAAGTGAGCTATCAGTTCTCTCATACTATACCTGCTTTGTACCACTTATTATATTAGAATTAGGAAATACTCAAAAATACAAAGCCAAATCAGTGTGCATGGCTAGGACAAATGTACCTTGACGTTAATAGTCACTTTATTGCTATAAAAAATATACCAAATCACAAAAATTCTAAATTTGATTGCAAAATTTTGCTAGTAATCCTACATTATTTAAGATTAGAGAGTATCAAATTTCAGAATAAAAGTGCATTATTTTCTAAACAGAATAGTTTTATTCGAAAGTGGCATAAATGAGTAGATAAAATGCTTTTTTTCCTGTTAAATTATCTCATAAGAAATGTTTCTGAAAAGTCCTTAACAACAGATTATGGTATGTGAATATGACTAATATCAACATAGAGAACTTGAATAAGTGGGAATGCAAACTGAACAAATAGTTTGGTTAGGGAGTGACAAAGTGGTTGGCCTTTGAATTTTGGTCGAGTGTAGTGAGAGTTTTTTTCCCAAATATTTTTCCACTCTGCCTCTATGTAAATACATATATATCAACTCAAAATTCTGTATTCATTATTCCTAGCCCATTAACGTTATTAAACGTTGATAGCTTGTAAGGGTAAAAACCAAACCTATTTATAATGTTTAAAAATGAGGTGGCCCAATGGCTAGATAATTTTATAATAAAGGAAATTATTTGTGTTAAAATGTGTGTGTGACTACTTCTACTATAGAAGACAGAAGAAAGGAAGAAGTTGTCACCTTTGTGCATGGGACTCTTCTCACATTTTTCCTCTTTCCCCAGGTGGGCTTTCTTCATCAACTTTACTCTTAATAGTTTTTCCTTTTTCTTTTGTTTTATCAATTTCCTTTATTATAAAAAACCTATTTATAATAAATTGTTCGTGATTATGAGTAATATGAGTGGAAACCTAAGGCAAACAAAATTTTAAAATTGAGTATAGCATGATCTATGATGTAGAGACCCCCACATGTGTACAAAGATAAAGCCCTTATCCTCTATTTGAGTAATGGACATACAACTCACAGCTTGCTCTCTTCATAGAGGTAGAGAATCCCGCTGCGAAAGTTGTGAATTTGGCAAAGAATGAGAGTTTGGTCCTTGTCATAGTTTGCCTCGGAGTTCTGGAGCAGTCGTACAATCTTCTGCTCACACTGTGCTCGGCTCACCGCATCTTCCAGAGATGACCACACATGGAGATAGTGCTCGATGAGTGTGTTGTAAACTAGGGCGCTCCACCGAGGCTGGACCTAAATCAGGTGGGGGAGAAAGCAAAAACAATGAAAGAAACAACTATCTTAATGTGTGTTGTACTTTATAGTGCTAGTATCAGCGATTACAAACTGGCTTGGTTATTAGATATTTGAAACTGGCGTGGCTATCAGTGATTTGAAGTTGTCTGATTTTAAAGTGTCTTGGTATCAGTGATTTGAGATTGGCTTGCCTATCAGAAATTTGAAATGGGCTTGACTTTCAGGAATTTGAAACCGGCTTGACTTTCAGGAATTTGAAACCGGCTTGACTTTCAGGAATTTGAAACCGGCTTGACTTTCAGGTATTTGAAACTGGCTTGACTTTCAGGGATTTGAAACTGGCTGGCTATTGGTTATTTGAAACTGCCTTAGTTGGCTATAAGTAGAGAAGTGTAAAAGGTGATGTTATTTAAAGCGGAAAAGTTGTGCTATTTTTCTCACAAAGTTATATTTTAAACTGAAAGCGATGGTATTATTTAAGTCAGTATGAGTCGAATTAGTATTCATTTAAAAAAATTAAGGTTTAAGCCCAGAAAACAGTAGCACGATTCTGGATACACAACAATTTATACACAAACATTAGGTCACTAGCATATTATGGTGAGCACAAAGTGAGGTTTAATTGAATCCCCGTACAGTAAATTAATGGCTCCATTATTAATCAAAGCAATGCTATTGTATTCTGGACTTGTTCCAAAATGAGTACTGTATATAATATTTATTTTTCCATACCAAGTTAATTGTAAAATAAACGTTTCTTATGTTGTTAACTACACTAAATCTTAGTCTCAAATTAAAACATTGCCATTGTGGTCAGATTATTTTCCTTAAAGTCCGTTATTTGTCGGTCAGAACATTGTTGTACGTCACAACAAATCTTTGAGTCAAATTTGCTCATGTAACAAAACTGCCTCCTCGCATGTCTTTTGCTAATTAATGACAGATCCTTTTCCTCCCTGGCTGTATTCAATAAAGTGAATATCTATGCCAGGCGTTTGATACTTCTCGAAATTTTAGACACAATCCTCTTTATGTATTTCTGATTTGATGTGTTTCACACAGGATTACCTGAAGTTCCATGATACAGTAACTCACATACAACTGTCTACATTTTTCATTCATATTGTGTATGTAACTATACTTACTAACATATTCGGATGGAAATCAAATATAAATACGCACAAAACATTTCAGTCTTAGTAATGTCAAACTCGATATCTCAATATCATTAGCTTCGATTTTTACAAATAGCAATATCGAAATAATTGATTGTCAATCTATGTTTAGACCAAACATGACCACCTGTAACAAGGTTCATCTATATTAATGTCCTCGCTTGGATCTAGCGTGAAATCTTTTAAAGGCTGAAACCAAAGAATCTATAGAAATTTAAGTATCATAATGTATAAAAGTAGAACTCTTGATTTAAAATGTTAACCTAAAAAAAATCCTAAATATTCATGAAAATACCGATATATTATGTTGTGTGTTTTATACCTTCAAAATCTGTAAAAACCAATACTATACGTACAAACGGCAAGCCTTGGCATAGTGCTGTCTCGAGTTTTACTACATTGAGATTTATATTGCATGACGTGGTATTTACCAAATTACAATGAAATTGTGTTTATTTATAAAAACTTAGATTCATGTTATTGGTATGGAAACAGTAAAGTTTGCATGAAAAATGTTTGCTTGTCCTAGTTAGAAGTAATTTGAAACTGGCTTGGATGTCATGTTATAAGGGAATACAAAGTAGCGGTGGTACGGTGATATGGGGTCATCTAATGCAAGATGATACTTTGATAAGATGATACTTTGATAAATTGATCAGTGTGTCTACTTAAGCTTGGAAATAAGATTCCCCGAGAATTATAGGTTTTACAGGCCATTTTCAGATTTTACTGGGCTTAAAAAATACTATATTTTTACCTAACATTATTATGATTAAAATATACCTGTACTTGTCATTAACTAAGATATTGTCATTAACTAAGATAATTAAATGTTTGGAATATTTTCTACAAAAAATCTTTGAAGTAGCATAAAATTTTGAGGTACATTGAAATACAGTTAGAAAAATTAAAACAAAATTGGCATTGGAAACACATTAGTATAATATTATTTAGCGATCTATTTAACAAAAGTTAAGATAGATGTTCCACAGCTGCAATTTGTTAATTCAACGCTGCAACATCCTTTTCAGAATTTTCCAGGTTTATTAATCGCTTGGACTTGCGTTATTTTATCTCCACAGCCCCTTTTCTCTTTTTGGAAGTAGCACGTACTGCTGCATCTTCTCCTGTTTTGACACTCCTTACTAGCCTCCACCAAATCTCATGGGTATTTCAAACACTGAATATAAGGGCTTTGGGTATCTCATTGCTTGTTGCTGCCTCCTGATGAAGAATAGCATCATAAATCTGTAGTCTAGCAACAGTAGATTGTTTGTGCATATTTTCAAAAAGTCACTCCAAAGTTATAGTAAATTCATGTTCCAGGTTTGCAGTGCCATGTGAGAGTAAGCATATCAGTTTAAATGTAAGAAAATTTTTATGATTTTTGCCAACAATGTGTCTCAAGAAATGGTTAGTAATTATTTAAAAGGGTGAGTAGGATTTCAACTAATTCAATGTTTTTTTAATGTTTTAAAATAATTGGTACCTGCAACAACAATGGTCTAAACAATTTTATTATGTTTAAAAACAAAGTTGGATACTTAAAAAACATACCTAAGTCACTACAAGATTCCCTGATTTTTTATGTAAAGGAAAATTTCCTGAGAATTCCAGGTTTTCCAAGCAAGTACTCAACAAAATGAGTTTGGAACTCACCTTGACCAGGTGCTCAAGGAACTCAACCAAGCGCTCAGAGTTGTTGAGGAACAAGTGGATGAAGTCTTCTGGACTGGCTCGATCGACACTGGGAGCCGTGGAGCCATCTAACATACCCTTTGTGAACAAAGAGACATCCACTTTTAATCTCAGGAGTTGTTGGCCATGTTGGTTAATTATTAATCTAAATGCTTAGTTTATCCAGATATGTTTGGCTGAAGGTCTCCAGTGGATTACTGATAAAATCATGACTGATTGGGGACTTGAATTTAGTATTGCCAGGTAGGTTTATAAAGATACGAGAAAAGGCTCTACCCTCCCTACAATCAATCAAGCTTTGAAAATATATATTAAAAAAATACAACACACAAACCTAGCCTATCATATGAACTCACCACATCAACCAGGGGTTTGTTGCTAGGTCGGTATTCCGTACACAACTTCTTCAAGAATTCTGTAGACTCTTCTGGAGCATTTTGAATCAGCACATTCCCATACCGCTTCATGTTAGCTTCCGCCTGAGAAGGATGCAAGATAATCAAGACATTGTTTGTTGTCTAAACTTAAAAAACACCATTCATGATGTACATTATATACTGATTTATTTTTGCTGTGAGCCTTACTACCTTTGCAGATTATGCACAGTTTACTTATACTTAAATATTTGGTTATATTTGGAAGAGGGTATAGAAGAGGTGGATCAACCCATATAAAAGGAACAAACACAATATGGCTTTTACAATGAAAAGAAGAACACAGTTCACACTTTATATTGCTGCCCCTGGATTAAGAGGTAATGGCGGCCTCTTGAAGAAAATCGATCGTTACCACCCAGTCCCTAAAACTAGATTTCCTTCTTTCGGAACTTATCAGGGAGTAGTGTGAAACACACAACGCAACTTCCTAAAAGAGGAAACTAAAAATCACAAAAGGTAGAAAAAGGAAATTGGTAAAAAATGATAGGACACTTAGATAACACAAAGGACAAACACAGCAAATGGACATAGAATATGAATATGTGTAATAGGAGGGGGGACCCAAAAGAAACCGGAATGAAAGCGCGTGGCCATTCCTAGGTGTAGTAGAGAGTTCTCCCGCTAGGTGGGTCTACTAGAAACCATACCAAATCAGTTGCCCAAGCGGCGTCTGCATAGAAAGTTACGTTTGATTGTAGTGTTGTTTTTCTTAACTGTTCTTGTTTGCTGCCTGCAAAATCGTTAAGGCAGATTTAAAGGAACAAAGAGTGTGTTTGAAATGTTGCTTTCTGCTTGAAAAATCGGCAACGGAAGTTTACCAAATGCTTGAAAAAGCTTTCAAGAAGGATGCTATGAGCCGCACACAAGTTTTCGAGTGGTTTGGGTGCTATAACGTGGCAAGATGAGTGTTGAAGATTATGCTCGTTCTGGGTGCCCTTTATCATCTCGAAACGACGAAAACATTGAAAAAAACCGCCAAAAAATCTACGAGGATTGTCATTTCACGATTGACAAAATTTCAGAACAGACAAGAGTGAGTTGGAGCTCGTGCCAGCGGATTTTGACAGAGGATTTTCAAATGAGATGTGTTGCCACTAAGTTTGTTCTTCGCCTTCTCACACAAGATCAAAAAACCATTCATCAGAATTTGAGCCAGGACTTAATCAGATTGAAAGTGACCCAAAATTTTTGACCAAGGTCATTACAGGTGATGAAAGTTAGTGTTATGAATATGACCCAGAAACCAAGCAAGGGCCTAGCCAGTGGAAGACCCTCCACTCCCCCTGACCAAAAAAAGCAAGACAAGTAAGGTTGAATGTTAAGACGATGATCATTGTTTTTTTCGATGTTCGTAGAATTGTGCACTGGGAATTCGTCCCCCCTGGTCAGACTGTCAATCAGCACTTTTATTTAGAAGTTTTAATACGTTTGAGGGAGGATGTACAAAGGAAATGGCCAGAACTTTGGCGATCAGGTGACTGGTTCCTTCTCTATGACAACGACCCCCCGCACACACGGCCTTGTCTGTGAAGCGCTATTTGGGCTCTCAGGGGTGGGCTATCTTTCCCCAACCTCCGTATTCACCAAACCTAGCCCCATGTCTCTTTTAATGGTCAGCCTAATGGAGTTTTTTTTACATCCATTAATGTATCCAGCCTGTGACCTGGGTCAGTTTTTATTCAAGCCATATATTTTCCACTACCACTTGCTAAGCCTGTCATAGATTCATATGCATTACAATCTAAGTAAGACTAGGAGAGGCACAACATCCAGTGCCCGGCCATTAATTCATCACTGTGAAAGAGTAAACCGATATTTCAACAATGATAAATTTTTCGACCATGCCGGGAATCGAACCCGGGACCCTTAGCTCAGTAGATAGATACGCTACCGATTGAGCTAAAGTGTTGAATAGCCTAATGGAGTTGTTCTACCAAATATATTATTATTTAGCGTCTTACTACTCGTTCGGGTTATATGCTTTAAGTACTAATCACACTAATGGATTAGGAATTGGGAAGGTTGAATTAGCCAACTACGCCACCGAGGCGGGTCTACCAAATATGAAAGTTTACAATAAGACATGGGTTAAGCACTAATAAAATGTTTGCCATTTATTTCATTAAGTGACCACCTTACACCAGCAATAACTTGAGGAAAACGCTTGTTTAATTATGATTGTTGGTATGTGTGTCATGGTTTATTTTAGCACCACACCTTACTACCCATTCAAACCATATGCATATTTATTAATTACATAAATGAGTTAGGGATGTGGAAGAGTGAATTTAGAGGAAGTGTACCTGCATTCACGTAGAAAACAACTTTAGAAAAACACCCTCAGTACACCAGACCAAAGTTTGAAACTTTATCTCCCTGTCATTGGCTGTCTAGATTAACACAAGAGTGATGCCTTGGACACTCTGAACTGCTTTTTTAGTTTGTATTTTACTCTACTCTTTTTATAAGTTTACTGTTAAAAAATATTGGGAGTGTTTCTAGCTATCAACAGCTATAACAACACATTTGAGATGATAAGCATAATTATTTTGGAAACCAATGAAAGCTGAGCAGGGATGTGAAAAATCTACTTCTCTGATTTAAAGTGAAGCTAAGATTTACTGGGGGTGAATCAATCTATTTGTGGCCTAACCATGGCTATATTTAAATATGTCACAAGCAATACACCACCATCATAATGCATTCTACTGTTACTGGCACCTCTTACTCAGGAGCAGCAATCTCTCAGAAAGAGAG
Source organism: Timema douglasi (assembly GCA_901482245.1). Lineage (NCBI taxonomy): Eukaryota > Metazoa > Arthropoda > Insecta > Phasmatodea > Timematidae > Timema > Timema douglasi. The sequence continues at coordinate 30,409 of CABEEJ010004996.1, forward strand.
AGACAGACAGAGACAAGGAAATAGTAGCACTCAAGGTCATACAGATGCTGCTGAAACTAGCGAAATAGATGGGGAGGTAGAGGAAGAAGGAGAGGCAAAGCTTATCTCGGGTGATAAAGCTAGTCAGTAGCTAAGGCACTGAAGGCTGAGGAATGTGTGTGCTGACTTGGAGAAGCAGTATTACACTTTACAAACACAATGAATGCATGCACTGAAAAGTAACAGCAATTAGTACAACTCTCAGAGAGAAAAAAAATGAATAAAGGACTTCTTTCATTAATTTATTAAGTATATAATGTATATTCAGAAAAAAGGGATTTTTTGTATTCTATATGATTTCTATTTTCTTTCCCCTCAATTACCCCCAAAAATCGAAAGTCTACTGTGGTTAATCCCATAGAAAAAAAGAGAATCTTGCACTAGCATATGTACTTACAGCACATCATAAAACCAATTTTATATATATATATATATATATATATATATATTACTATCAGGGTTCCTACACAAAATAATGAGATTTTTCCCAGGATTTTCTACAATTCCTCCAGGATAAGTGTATAAAGTAATCTTGGTAAAATACACTTCAGTACACAGTTTATTTTATTTATTTATATATATATTATATATATAAATATATTAATGCAAGCTCCCAACTCCCCTATGCCTACACCTTTCCAAACCTTTTGTTATTTTTTTAATGTATTCCATGACACAATTAATTATTTGAATAATTAAAACATAAAATAACCTTACCTGCAAATAATCATGCTTGAAATGTGGGGAGTTCCCCTTTCACAGTGATGAGTTTAAAGGTCAGGTGCTGGATGTTGTGTTTGTTCTAGATATAAGTTAGTTTATTATAAGTCATGTTCGGATATAAACAATCAGTTTAGAAAGTGTGTGTTAAATATAACAAATATATAAATCACTTGCAAATAGTCGTTATATTAATTATGTTTAATTACTTTTTATTACTTAGGTAATATAATAAATGTTATCTATTTTTTACAATAATAATGTTCTGTCATGTTTAAAAAAACATACAATCTGGTGAATAGAAGTATGTTATGTAATGTTCTTAAAGAGTATGGTGTGGATTCATGGTTATTAAATTTGCAATGAAGGCGGTGTATGTTGGAAATAAAGTGTGCATTAGGGTGGATGGAGCTTTGAGCGAATGGATTGACATTGAACAGTGTGTTATACTAGGTTTTGTTATGTCCCTATGGTTGTTTAATATTTTCATGGATAAGTATATGGGGGATGCTTGAGAGGTCACAATTGGTGTACAATTGGACAATGTGAATGTGAGAGTGCTGTTATATCTAGATTATGCCGTGTTAATAGCTGAGAAGGAAAGTGACTTGCATAATGCATTAAATTGTGAGTGTGGTAGCAAACAGAATGGGTCTTCATATAAATATCTCAAACTAAGGTATTGGTTTTTGATAAGAACAGATCAGGAAATGATTGTCAACTTGGTATGAATGGAAAACTGTTAGAACAAGTGAATGCTATTGTGTATCTGGGAAGAATTTATGTAAAAGTGGAGGGACAGATAGTAAAATCAAAATACGGCTGAATGCATCTCGGAGAGTAGTTGGATGTATGTGGACTATTACAAAGAATGAAGTAGTATCAACAGAGTCAAAGATGATAATATATAAAAGTTGTGTTCACACCAACATTGTTTTATGGATGTGAAGCGTTAGTTTGTCAGTCAAAACACTAGAGCAAGGTAAATGTGAATGGTGTGAAATATCTAAGAAATATAAGTGGAAAAACTTGTATGAACAGTCAGTAATAGTGGGTTTTGAGGGAGTGTTTTGAAAGGTAAGACAATGAGTGTGGATCGAATGAAGAAGCACATATGAAAGTAGAGTGTGGAAATCAAGGGGTTTGCCATGTAAAATGTAGCTAGATGTTGTAGACAAATGTGTGAAAAAGAGAAACAGTAAGAGTTTTAAGAATAGAAGAGCATGTATTACTCGGTGTATGGATATTGTTGAAGCAAAGGAAGTACGCATGGATAAGGAAGTGTGGTGAAAGTTAGGGAGTATGGATTGAGTATGGAGTTGTTTTTTGACCTATATTCACAGTTTCTTGCCTACCCCCATAAGAGAACGGCGTGATTATGTATGTATAGGGCTATGTATTATAAAAATTAACAAAAGAATTTCCAGAACATCCTAGAAAATTCCAGGAAAAGATTGGAAAAATGAGACATTCCCTAATATTTTTAGGCATGGAAGAAATATTTTAAAATTCCAGGTTTTCCAGAACGCGTAGACACCCTACCCTGACTATACAACACACACAAAAAATCTTTGAATTTTTTGAAAGCAATTACATATTGTACATAAAGCTCTGAAAAGTTAGGAAAAGTGTTAATAAAAATTATTTTGGCCAAATTTAACGAAAATATTCCCTAATCAAATTATACATAGGTCTAGAAGTTAAATGTAGTTTACAGATATTGCCAAATTGTTTCACATTATCTATAGAAAAGCTGATATATCAAGTTATTATCACAATATTCAAATTAATTTGTGCACATTTTTGTTATGTAAAAATTAATTTTAACTATACATATGAGAACAAAGTCCCAAAAATAATTTCATGATTAATTTAGCTGTTATTATTTTATAAATGAAGCTTCATATTTGTTAAAGGAGGAATTGTTATTTTACAAAGCGAAGTCAAAGATTTTGAAGTTTCACACACACACTCTACTAACTAAAGATCTTGTCATATCTGGGATGAATATGCTACTCATATGTACAGTAAACATACAGTCGTAGCAGAGTCCGACAGTCAGAATTATGTCAGTCCAATAAGTTTTAGCAATGGTGTGTGGGACAAATAAAGTGTGTTAATATCAATGTGTGATATAAGGGGTTGTGCAATTTACATGTTCATGGAAATATGGCATGACCGAAGTGATCCTTGCTTGAGATGTCTCAGACACAAAGGGGTTAAATCGACAATAAAGGGACAGTCTGCTCTTCAACTATTGTTTCTCAGCTAGGAGGGTAAGCTCGGACAAATATAAATATATTTTTGTCAGAAATAATTGTCTCATTTTGGGGAAGGACGCTGCTTCCCCCAGCTTTGAGAACCTCAATTTTGAATAGAATCTGAATCTTGGCTGACTCAAATCAAATTCAAATCAAATTCCATGCCTAAAATATTGTCAAATCTGAATCAAATCTCATGCTAAATTTGTTTGATCAAATCAAGCCCCATTCAAACCACATGCTTGAAAAAAAAAAATGAATGAATATTTTATTTTAAAATTAGGTTTAGAGCCAGATCGAATATTTTAATTTGGGCTTAATACGATAATGTTTCAAATAGAATGTGTGTTGAAAATATTACTATGTTAAGTTTCCAAATCCAATCTAATAATAAAATATTTCAAGATATGTAAATACAAATTTTACACATTTTAGGTTTATTAAAAAATGTAATAAATAGCACCAATCTCCAAACTTGAAAAATTAAACCAAGATTGCTCCACTATTTATATTCATGGAGCAACGATTTATTAATATTTACAAAAAAGTTAGCCTAGCTACTTTTTTTAAATACAAGATATTCACTGTCACAAACAATTGGTCCCCACACCATTCCTTTACTACGTGAAACTCAAGTTAATTGCTCTATTCACTCTACCACACAACTAATTTATGTTCTGATTATATTAATTTATTAAGTAAGTATTAATTATAGATTTGTATATTGAGCTAAACCCATAAAATCTAAATAAAATATTTAGTTAAATTCATAATTTTGAATTGAATAAAAATCTCCAAATATTAAGATTCTAAATGTCAAAGGTTCGCACAAGCATATGGATGGACCCCATACATGATGATAGATGGTATGAGGTGCTGCCAGATAGCTCAATGCAATGATGCACTTTTAAGTTCTTGAGGATGCTACAAATGGTAGGACACTCAAGGGTGGCAGTATCCAAGAGTGTGCAACAACAATTACAACTTGGTTCACTAAGAAACAGTAATACAACCTAACTGGCGCAGTGGGATAAGCTATCACTAACTAAAACCTACCAAGTGCCATGTTTTATCTAGCAAACCCCTGAATATGTATTAGTTTTTAATAGTTTCAACCCATTTTCGTGGCCAAATAGTATAAAACATCACTCTCGCAATAGACTAAACTACCAATGACAGAGATCGGGGTTCAAATCCTGGTTGGATATAATGAGTGTTGTTCTCCAAAATGGTTATCTATTCTCTCTCCATGCAAACACTGGTACACTTTCTCTAAATTCAACCTTTCTCATCCTTAACACATTAGCGTAAGGATCTGATATGTGTATGACCTAAACAAGTAATGAGACATGGGGACAAAAATAAAGTTTTAAAATACTGTTTGAAACTTAACCAGGAGCTATAAGAATAAACTGTTTTTAGCCAAGATGTATTTGTTCTAGTGAGTGACCTCCTCAAACTCGAGGCAGCTGATGTAGTCTAAGGCCTCCTTGTAGTTCTCCTTGTCTTCTATCTGGATCTTGAGATACCAATCGTGGAGGCCGTGTTTCTTGGCCAGCATAAGGGCGTCCTCGCTTGATGCCTGCCGGCACACCTTAATTGCAATTTCAACATCAAAGTCCACTTCTCGATCACGGGTCTACAGAAACAAAATATATAGGTTTTTAATAAGATTCAATTATAGCTAGAAATTGGTCAAGGCCATTTTTATTTTTATTTGAATCTATATTTTGTCTACAAACTTTAAGTTCAAATCTTAGAAACCATGATAAGTATGTAAGCTTAACTTTTCTACATTGGCATTATTTCAATTTATTTTGTTTGGATTAATTATTAAGTATTGTTAGAGAAAATATAAATTGTGATTAATGTTAACATTGTTAAAACGTGAAATCATATTAATTTAAGTGAAAAAATAATGGTCCAGGTTTATCTTATCAATGTGTTGGAATAAGCAGAAAAATAGCTATAAAATATTCTTAGATTCTGAGCTCCCTTCCAGCTAAAACTAGGTTTTGTTAAAGTACCCACCATAATGAACTCTTTTAGTTTCTCCGGCTTGCCTTGCTTGGTGTAACAGTTCAATAACAGAGTGGTGTGGTCCTCTGTTGCTAGGCCCTGCTTGTGGAGGGCCTGAAGGTACGTTGTAAGTTGGTCAATGTGTTGAGAGTCCAAGTACTGGCAAAACATATGACATATCCATTATATTTAATTTTTATAATATAAGGCACATACTTTGGTGGTAGAACAGCAACTAAATTGATTAGTATACTTGCTGTTCTACCAAAGTACGTTCATTATATTATAAATTTCATATTTCTCCTTACCACAATTAAAATGAATATATCTAAAATCCATTATATATTTATTGTAATCCAAAGAAACCAATGTGTTGAGATTTGTTTTTATTGGATAATGAAAGAAGATCATTTGATTGCCAAAAGATCTAATTTATTAAAAATAAACTATATGACATCCAGATTGAATTAAAAGTTTGTGGGTACCAAATGATAAATACTATTTAGCTGTGTAGGAAGATCAAAATGACTTATAAGATATCACAAAGTGGTATAGATCTTTAAAACATTTTCAAGAGATTTAAGACTAAAATAATTAGGGTTGTTTTTATCAAAATTAAATTAATGAAATATTTGTTTGAAGCGTATTTTTTTAGCATTTAAAATACAAGTTTTAAAAAGTGATTAAAACAGTTTATTAATTAAAAATACATTTGTAAATAGTGAACTTTACTTCACTAATTGTTTTTATAAAATAAACACTAATTAAGTGTTCATATTTTGACCTGTGCAGGAATGACATTTTGACTTCAGAAAATTTTTGTGTGGGAAATAATGATGTGATGAGAAAAGGGACAAATTTTAAAACTAATTTTCCATTTTGGCTTATTTTTATTTTTTAGACTTATAATATTTGTGTAAGATTAGCATCCTTATTCATTAAAAAAATAAAAAAATAGTAATAATAATAATAATAATTTGATGATAAACTTATATGCTTTTGGCAATTTAATTAGAAAAAAATATTTTCAATTAAGTTAAATGTAGTGGTAGATGTCAAAAATATTTTTGAATATGTTAAGGAAAAGGGATAAAACTCTGATTTGGTTGTAGCTTTAAGTCTGAAAAGTGAAATTAAATTCTGTAATCTTGTAAAAAATGATAAAGGAAAAAAATATGTACTGTACACTCAAAATATTTATATTAGTATATTTTTAAATTGTAAGTTTTCCAAATAAAAACTAAATAATATTTGTAAATCTATTATATTTGTGTATTTTTAATCAAGCTTTTTAGTGTGGATATAAAAAAAATTCTTGAATAAAAATTCATGGTGTGAATTTTAATTACTTACATAGTAAAACATCAAGATATTCAAACTATTCTGAATAAATAAAAGTGAGTCACACTCTTGTCCACACGAATAACAAAAACATTTCTCAACTGAGATAGTGTGAATGGTTAACTTTTACGTTTTTGTTACTAGAGCTCTTACAAAAAAGCACTGTTGGATTCCAAAAATATTAGTTTAACTAACAATTATTTTACTAACACCAGTACAAAAGAAAATGAATGCCATCCCAAATAATAATATTAACGTAAGAAACATGTATTTGTGCAAATAACTGTGGCCAAGGTGTGCATTTTAAAAATTAAAAACTTGAAATCAAAAATGTAAGTTATATTTTAATCAGATAATAAAAATATTAGACTTAAATGTATTAAAATGATTATATAGTTCTAGCATTCAAGCAAATTTAAACTTGAAAAATTAATGAAGTAATTTGTAAAACCCAATATTACTGTTCAATCTAACACATTAAAATAAAATGTATATAAACTGCAACACATGCTCTAAATAAGCTATCAAAGTTATTTTCATTGCAGTTTTAAATTTTAAAAAAGGTTAAATCTTTTGGTATCACAGAAAAATATGCATTGTTTTAAAAAGAAAAACGTTTCTAATAGCAATAAGTCACCTGTTGACGTCTTGTATTTTTTCAGGCATATATTACACTGGGCAGTTTTCTTATCAGAAGCTCTTGTGAAAAATACCCATATTTAACTTTTATTTTTCTTTGTTTCGGACATTTTCGTAGGCTTAACCAAAACTATTGATAAATTAATAAGAAACAGTCTAATGTTGCCAACTTGAGGTCATCAAATTTTCCATCAAGTTTTTGGGTTAGTATATATGACTCTATAAGGAAAACCTCTTTTCGCTATATGAGGCAATTGTATTATATTTGGAAGAAGGTACAGGAAAGGTGGATAGAAACATATAAACATATAAAAGGGGGACAAACACAATATGGCCTTTACAATGAAAAGAAGAACACAGTTCACACTTTACACTGCTGCCAATGAACAAAGAGGTAATGGATGTCTCTTAAAGAAAATTGATCGTCACCGCCCAATCCCCCGACCTAGGTTTCATTCTATCGGAACTCATCAGGGAGGAGTGTGAAACGCGCAACGCAACTTCCTAAAAGAGAAAACACAAAAGAGGAGAAAAAAGGAAAATGGTAAAGAAAAATAATAATAAATAATAGAACACGTAGATAGGAACAAATAAAAGGTATAATAAAAAGGACAAAACAGGAAAAGGACATGGATGCGAATATATAATGATATGACTCTATAAGGAAAACCTCTTTTCGCTATATGAGGCAATTGTATTATATTTGGAAGAAGGTACAGGAAAGGTGGATAGAAACATATAGTTAGTATATATAAATTATTTAATCGTTTGGTTAAAAAAAGTATAATTTAAAATTGAAACAAAATTTAATCAGTAAAGGGTAAATATGTTTACTTATATTCTGTCTCAAAATTAATTTTTTCGACTTTCTATCAAGCTTTTAATTTATCTCTTGGCGCATGCGCCGTAACATTTTCTGTTGGGTTGAGCAAATACACGTGAAGTTCATTTCATTTCAGAATATTGAAAAAGATTCACTCGAAAAAAATTATGCAAAATTCAAAGCAAAAATATGATTTTAAATTTGAATATTGATTTTTTTTAAATATTATTTTAAATCTTTATCACGTGAATTTAGGTCATGTGGTGATGAAGATAGTTGAACGTATTTAATTTGTGAATCAATCAGCCCGTGTGGTATTGAATATAATCGATTATTGAAATTGTGTAACTATTGATAGTTATTCAATATTTCATCAAAACAAACTATTTAAAATTTACAAGTTATTTATTGAGAGCGAATAAGAAAAAGATACTTACAGGAACATTATTTTTTTAACAAAAATAGTGTGATCACCATTTATTAAAAGTGGTCACTAATTTCAGTAGCAATATTGTGGAATAATAATTATGTCAGTCACAATCAACTAGTCGTTTTATAAATATGGCCTTTTGTGTCAATACATAGATATTAAAAAATATCGAACTAATCAATATTTAACCTATAAATCGGTAGGGCCCATCTTTTGTAAAGTAAACAAATGAAAATAATTTGTATTAGAAGCATGCGCCTCATACATATTAGTAAGCAATCTATAATTCAATGTTCACTGTTTTATTTGTTTTAAATTGTGAATTGTGTGTGGTAAACATGAATATAATCTACTAGAATAGCTCAGAATGGTTAAAATTGAAAATACTTTTTTTTTGCTGAAGCTTCGAGTTTTTCGAAGTAAATTTTGTTTGTCGAAGTCTAAGACAAAGCTAATTAATATTCGCTTTGACTTCGAGATTCTCAAAGCTTCGCACACCCCTAAATACAAATGTGACATTGATAGACAATCATTGATTGTAACTTTTCTATATTATTTCCCCCCAAAAAATTCAAGGAAATATTTTTTTCTGCCAGAGTTTAGGGAACAACCAATTTCCAGAATTTTTTTCCCAAAGTTTGGGATTCCGAACAGCCCTAACTTATATATTTTAAAGTTTTGCACAATAATTCAACTAAATGCACCTTCCTGATGACGTACGAAGGCTCTAACTTGCCAATGGTCTTGATGTATTGGTCTACAGCGGCAGTGTGGTCTCCTTTAGTGTAGAGATGATCTCCGTACTGTCGAAACATGTCCACCAGTCCCTCTGCATCATATTGCTGGCTTTTAGCAATCCTGTGACATAGTAAACAACTGCAGTTAGTGCATTATTCTCTAAATGAATATGAAGTGAGTAGTATTGGCATGAGTAATTATGTCAAATTGTTATCAAGGGTACTAGTGAACTTGTACAGAGCGATGAGTGTCTCCAGGAGATCGCTGTTGAAACACAGCTTAGTGGGATTCTACAGGTGGAACTCTATCCGCCAAGGTTGGGTTGGGGTTGTTCTCAAGCCTCTATAATCAGTAGTTCCCAGGATCTACTAACATTGCAGGGGGAAGTATCAGCAAAGATATTGATTATTATTATTAGCACCGCGTCTTACTACCCGTTCGGGTTATACGCACTTACGCTAATGTGTAATGGTAGGGTGATTGTGAGATGAAATGGAGGACCTACAGTTTAATGTGGAATCCGAACCACGGTGGAGGCCTGGCTTTCCCCACATTCACAAGATGTCTTGTCTGAGGTGAAGGAAGGGTTTGGTAAGATATTGATAAAGTGAAAATATTCCAGTGGGGTTGATACAAATAAAGTTTTTTTTAAATCACTGTAAGAGATATAAAAGTATATTGAGAAAATCCTCATTTTAAATTACAAATATGTTATAGAATATCTAAATAGCATGTGAATCCCCAGTTTCTCAAACCCAAATCAACATTTTATGAAAATATTCCAAATTTCAAAAAACATGATAAGGAAAAGACTAGACTTTAATGTTCCGCTATAGTATGTTATGACTTTAACCCCAAGTTATAATTTTTCTAACATTGATTCTTTAGTTACTTTAGTTATATATGGAAGGTGGTAGAAAGATAAATAGAAACAAATAAAAGGGTATAAACACAATATGGATTTAATACCGAAAAGAAGAACAGTTCACATTCTAGATTACTGTCATTGACCAAAGAGGTAATGGCTGCCTCTTGATGATTGTTACCACCCAAGCCCCCGACATAAGTTTCAACTTATTGCAACTCATCAGAAAGGAGTGCAAAACACACAACGCAACTTCCTATAAGAGAAAATTAAAAAACACAAACGGGAGAAAAAGAGAAATAATGGTAAAGAATGCTTTGACATTTATATCGGAACATGTAGAAGTAACAAATAACATAAAGGACAATCACAAGAAAAGGACATTGTATATAAATCTATAATATATATCTTTAAAGAACACTTTTTGAAGTACATTTTGTTATATATGGAAGAAGGTACAAGAAAGATGGCTAGAAACATATAAAAGGGAATTAAAGTTACTATAGAAAATATAAAAAGTAGCTAAATTATAGTTTTTGTTTGGTTTGTTATAATGTGAATTCATTCAGTTGACTTAATGGTGATGATTCAGATTCAAGATTTGTAAAAACTAAAAAAAAATATTGAATCTGAATTTTTTTTTATAATCATTAAATCTGACTTAATACTTAGCACCTTACTACCTGTTTGGGTTATATGCTTAAGTACTAGTTACACTAATGGGTTAGGAATTTGGAAGGTTGAATATTGGGGAAGTGAACCCACATTTGTGTGCAGGGAGAATGGAAAACCCTTTAGGAAAATCCACCCCAAGTTCACCCAAGCGAGATTCGAACCTCGATCTCCCTGTCTTCGGCAGTCTAGCTCTACAACGAAACTAGCGCATTAGCAAATTACGCCACCTAGACGGGTCCTTACATCTTAATTATCCTCAAGGGTTCAAAGATTCGAAGGACCGCTAAAATATTCTTAATGTACATAAGAGAAGCTCCTTATTGGAACTTATATTTTACAAACACATTAACCTCAAAGTACCTTATAGAGACATCATAGAGATTCTTCTTGAAGAGCAAGGTGAGCTTAGACTGGAGGTCCTTCTCAGAGAGCTGAAATACCCGGTGGTCTCCCCCAAGGATGTAGAGTGTTCCCCACTCCACAAGAACTGCCTTCACCTCCTTGATGGGGGCGGAGAACACGAGGAACTTGTTTTGGATATCCAACACCGTCACCATGTGCTTGTACCTCTCATCAGGCTCGCTGAGGGCAAAGATCAAGAATATTTCAAACTTACACTCTTCTGCCCAGACCAACTATTTTATATTCAAACTACATAATATAAAAGAACAAGATAGAGAGGATTAAATTCAAGGGCATACTCCAATAAGTATCAGGTTTATCAAATATCTGCAAATAAACAATTGTTTTTATATCCTTAAGTATTTAACAGGCACCTATTAAACATCCTCATAATCATTAACTGTTTCCAGCCTTTGGCTAAGTCAGTTTAACAAAATGTCCCCATCTTCCTCCTTTCTTACACTACTTTTGTTCTCACTTACACATTTGCTGTTTTCTGCTTCCCCTCTCTCATCTGTTTCTTGATCTAACATGTGGTCTTTTCTCTGCATACTTAATATCTAGCCTTTTCGTTGGTATCCTTTCCTATTTCATCCTCATTACATTACCATACTAGCTCAACCTTGCTTCTATCTCATGTACTTCCTGTATCCCCGCTCTTGTTCAGACAACTTCATTCCTATTCCAGTTTCTCCTTGTAAAAGCTGGCATGTTCCTCACAAACTTAATTCCCATAGCCTCTACATTCCTTTTCTCTCTTACATCCAGTGTTCATATTTCTGCTGCAATTATTACTATGGGTACAAAGTAAGTCCTATACATCACGTCATTACACTTCTAGGGTACTTCTATTCTCTATAGCAGGTCTCAGAGATACCAATAGAAAAACTTCCCTTGTTGCCCACTTCTTATTAAATCCTCTCTATTTATTGCCTTTGCCTCAATCACGCTTCCAAAATTCTCACTCTCTGTACCTTTTGTTTTAGCTCTACTTCATCCAACTTTATAGCATTACTATGCTTTATTCCCTTCCTTGTCATTACCATTACTTCTTTCTTCACCATGCTATATTTCATCCCACTCTCTTTCACTTCCTCATTCCATTCCTGCATCTGTTCTTATACTTCCTTTTCCTTCTCCCTCCCCCTCCCCTATCAAGTCACTAGCAAATATCATGGCTTTCGTTCTTTCTTCCTAGAGTTTTCTTGGCAATTTATTCATGAACATTTCCATTACCATTAAAAAAAAAGTAATGGATAGCACTTTCGTGCTTCACTAAATTTTTTAAATTTTATTTTGAACCATTCTGCCGCCTCCTTTTCTATCCTAACACAACTCATGTAACATACATACATACTCTTTACTCACATTACAACTTCTCTTTCCTCTCTAGCTTCTTTCATCGCTTTTTAGGCTTTATTTTTTTACAAATTATCATATGCCTTCTCCACATTTATAAATACTATTACCAAAATCTTCCCAAATTAATATACTATTATTCCATCACCTTTCGTATAGCAAAGATCAAGTCTATTGAAAACCTACGTTTCTGTCCCTCCCCACCTTCATTCCATTTTAATTTTCAGTATATTCTCAGATATTATTGTAGAAAGTCACATCATAGTTATGCCCCTATCGTTTGTACACTTCTTCCTGTCTCCTTTCCTAAAAATCATTACCTTAATTCCCTTTTTGCAGTCTTTGGGGGTCATGTTTTCCTTCGATATTACTCTCAGCACCCTGTATAACCTATGTATTCCCATTTCCCCTGCAGCTCTTGTGTCCACATCTGGTTATTTTCCTTGTTTCAGCCTAATTAATGCACCCTCCACCTCTTTCCACATGGGACCCCCTTCATCCTTTTTTGCTTACTCTTCTTGCTCCTTTGCTTCACTCTCATTTCTCTTCTCTTCAGGGTTGAACAACTCCTTAAATATCCCTCCATAATTCCTTCTCTTCTTCTGACTTCATTTTTCCTTCTTCATCAATCATTCTAACTTCCTGTCTTTTCTCTCTCCTCCTGTTTCTTACATGACTATGTAACACATTCTTACCTCCTTCCATATTTCTTTCAAGTATTTCTGTCTATTTGTGCATCCAAGCCTTCGTGACTTCCTGTACCATATGCTTCACTTCTCTTCTTCTCACCATACTCATCCTGTTATCTCATTCCTCTTCTTAAATCTCTTTCTGAATGCTTTGCTCTTCTCCTTCACTCCTCCACTGCTTCCTTCACTCTGTTGTTCCACCATGGTGACTCCTTTCACTTTCTTTGATCACTTGTCTTAGCACATACTTCCTCCGCAGCTCCTACCTAACTTTTCTTAAACCTTTTCCATTCTTCCTGTACACTTTGGATCACATACTTGGGGCATCAAAGTTCTTGCCTTTCTTAAACATCCTTAAACACATTTCACTTTCATTTTCATGTTTAAGCCTTCCACCATTATCCTTTCTTGTTTTCCTTAGTGAAGAGGTAAGAGTTTCCCAATGTTTGGTTTAAAGTCACTTAACAGGAATCTTATGCTAGATTCACATATGAAGCTACGCTAAGCTATGTGATGCTATGCTTTGCTATACTATGTTCTAAGATCGCTAGCCAAGTATTTAAATGAACACATTCACACATCACGCTATGCCGTGCTATGCTATGCTGTGCCAAGCCACGCTATGCGCACAAAATCGTGGACTGGGCGGTTTTTACATCTCACTCATGCTATGTTTTGTGCTGCGCATGCGCACAATGGACAGATCCACAAAAGGCCATGTTGTCTTGAAGACTTCAAATACTTTACTAAGCCTTTCAAAATATAGTGTAGTATAGCTCACTGTGCGAAACACACAATAAAATATGTCACACAGCCTAGCTTAGTATAGCGTAGCTTTGTGTGAATCCAGCATAAGATCACCCTCTGACTACCCTCTTGCCTCATAGCGCTCCCCTGGATAATCCCATCAGCCCTTAGGAAACATTACAGCTCACTTTGAGAAACATTAATCAAAGAAAATGTATTCGAATTAACATAAAAGGGATGAATCATATGCGGGAAACACCCTCCCACAGTGTATTAATTCAAGAATCAAACATAGGCCTACCCATTACTGGCAATAAAAAAAAAGCCCACCGAGCAGGTTTCTTATTCCCACTGATCCCTAGGTGCAGGTAGTGAAGGACTTGATTAGGGAATCCCTACCTTGTTGTGGATGTGGTGATGGTGCTAGACGAACGAGACATGTTCTTATCCTCTTTGGCGACGATAACCAGGTAACTGCGGAACCATTGTAGAAGTACCTTTTGACCCTCCACAGCGTAGCAGGGGCCTCGTCCATCTGGTGTATAGCAATACACTGCCTGTACCAATAATACCACTGGTTAACACCTTTACAATATACCAACATAGTATGTTGATGTACTCAAACTAGTGTTGAAAAAATCACAATATAAGTGAGAAAATGTCTGTCAACTAAATAAGAAAACTCAAAGCAAACATTATAACATATAAGCATAAGTAACATTATTATGAGAAATATAATATATTCTTTAGTAAAATATTATTTATTATTATTGTTTTCACAAGTGATTGTAAAAACAATAATCTAAACACAAAGTGTAGTGACTTTAAAATAAAGAGAGAGTCTAACATCATCGCTGCCAATCATGAAGTTGGCATCTTGTACAGTCTCAGCCAAAACCGAACAGCGTTTATTGCAGCCCAGCCCATCTAGGTGAACCTGCAATAAGAGATTAAAATAAAGTCAGGTTTTTTAAAGTTGGAATGAGATTGGAAAACAAACATTATTATAGAGAAGTAGAAACATATTCATAATCATACACTGTCTGTCAATATAATTTTTTTAAATATGTCTTTAAATACAAAATAAATATTTCACAGATGGTAGATCACTGGTGCAAAGTGCCTTTGTAATGAGAGTATTTAAAAAAGCATCCAAGTGAAAATTTCAAACCAAGAAAGCAGATATTAACTACATGGCTTTATTGTTCCTTGATTTTGGTTTTAAAGGTTTGTACAATGTAGTTAATTATACTGCGCATCATCTTGAATGGAACAAATGTCCCCTCCAGTTAGTTGGGCTTCCTTTCCACTCAGTTACAACTATGGGGTCCTTGAGGTATTCACCTTAATTTCCTTGTCCTTGACAGTAATGTTGAAGAGGACAACACTGCTTGTTGTAGAAACATAGAGGTACAGGAACTTAGCAGTCGTCCTGAACGCCAGCCCTGTCACCGGGACACTCCCGTCCTTGAGTACCTTCTGCTTGTTAGTACGTTCCCGACACACATCGCCTGGACAGCAAAGGTACATTTCTTTAAAAATTGCCCAACCAATAGTGATCAAATATTTCCCGCAAAAACGTTGCTAACATCACTTTTAGAAAAAGTTACATTTTCTTGGTCAAATTGTGTAAAACCAAGGTTCAAACAAAGCTACTCACAAAAATCTTAGCTATGTGAAAGTTCTGACGATATCAATTCTTAATACCTGTATTGGCTACCAGCATTTGCATGGAGAGAAACAAGGAAACCATTTAGGGAAAACCACTTTCATCACACCTAGTTGGAGCTCAAATTTCAACCTTCTAGTCACCAGCAATCTATCTAATCTTTGAGGAAAGTGAAGTCTTAAACAATTCAACCCCTAATGTGGGTATATTTGTCTATCAATGGAATAATATTGCATATGTTGTTAAAGTGGCTGATTATGGTGCTAAAGGTATCATAAAAAACTAAATATATGCAAGAAAATAAGAATGAATGTGATCCACTTTGGTGGTCCCCTGGTCCCGGCCATCACTCTTGCACTAAACTAAGCTGCTTGTGACAGGAAGATTGGGGTTCCAATCCCAGTCGGGTGTACCGAGAGATTTTTTTTTCCAAAATAGTTCTACCCCTCTCTATATATACAAATGCTGGTACACTGTTAATAAATTCAACTTTCTTTGTCCCTACCCATATGTGTAATTAATAAATCTGCATACAACCTGAAAAGGTAATACAAGGCGAGAATGTGAGAATAACAAAAGAAAGCTAGAGGGGGGTAAATAATTGGATCCAAACCTTGGTCTATTAACAGCCAACCAACTAAGAACCAACATTTGTGGAACCATCTAATAAATATCTCAAAGATGAAGAAAGATCACACTAGCAGTGGTTGGTGGCCTTGGGAATTGGTCAAGCAGCTTTGCATGTGGGGTTGTAAGTAAAAAATGTTCCTAAGGCTTGTTTTTATATCTATAGTTTAAATTTGTTATTTAAATAATCATAGTGGCATAGAATGTATTGAATTACCATGTTGAATACATAAAATTATGTGTGATTAAAATAAATACAGATTTAAAAAATGCTTTAATAATGTGAATCAAGACCTGTTAGAGCAGTCCTGAACATACATTTGACATAAAACTGGCATTGCGCACACACCAACATTGACCAAGAGCACTCAGCAGATCTCTTACTATTTTATTCTTTCATTGGCCGAAAATACATGCACCTTACTCTCTTTCATCCCTCATGTCACATGAATGCTTTTGAAGCAAGTTTTATTTAGCTTCTAGTAGGCCCTCATGGCAGGAATAGACTCACAGCCACACTTGACCAAATACAAAGCTCAAACAAAGATGCCACCAAAAATATACAATGTATTTTGTTTTTGATTTAAAAGATATTTTTAGTAAACACAAAATTAGGTTTTATTTAGCTTAGAATTCACAAACAGTCCATTCAATGCTTATGTAGACTGACTATGGTTGAATCATACAACTGATTTAATGAGGGTAGAATAAATTAATCTTTTAAGTGGAGGGGCTTATCTAACATAGACATCTCACACAACTGTAACAAATATTGTTTTAATTAATAGGTGAACTATGAGACCTCGGAAGAGGACAATGGAGCCATCGTGGAAGCCCACTGCCATGAGGTTGAGGTTTTCGTGGACACACAGTGCTGTGGCCGGGGTTGGCTTGTTGTTGGGGATGGCTCGGGAGATTCTGACACAGGTGGGGTTACCATGCTTGTCCTGCTTCTCCAGGTTCCACACCTTAATCAGCGGGTTCACGCCAGGCTCATCTTCCTGGATATGACAAGTAATAGTTGTTATAGCTTTGTTCAAAGTTTAATTGCAAGTATCAGCTATAGGTGGCAAACTATCAGCTTCAGGGGAACAAAGTGTAGAGGGTAAATTCCAAGCAAATTCCTGGAAATAAGTTGTGGAAAAACACTTTGATATAAAGCTGAATGATATCAGAACCCTGTCCTTTGGCAGTGTGAAACACATTAACTTCCTAAATTTTAGCTAATGAAAAAAATTAATGATAAATAAGCTGTATGTCGCTTCTTGCTTACTGATTTTCATCTGTGTGACTCGCTTTAGTAAAAAAAGAACACAGATTACATAACTTAGAAGATAGCTCAACCCAAGACAGTACGGTACTGGATTAAAACATAAACATAATTAAGGGCCCAAGCATTTGGAACTTATTGGTTGTAGGCCTATAACTGAATGAATATGTCCTTGGAGCGAAACTAGATTATTTGGGATAGGCCATACAAATAAGGGGTCTTAACTTAAGAGGGTGACTTTTCTCTTCAAAAATCCATGGGGTGAAGTAGTTGCCCCTTCCAAACAAATTTTCAATTTTACTACAAATTATTTTGTAGCACAATTTGTTAGTTTGTTAGTTTTTAGCACGCCTATGACATAAGGCTCACATCCAATATTCATATTAGTTTTAATATAACAAGCAAAAGGTGTGAAAGTCATACCCCGATAGTGACGATCAGCGCAGTATGACGTAGCTGCTCAATAAGGATGATGTTGAGCTCATACGCTCGAAACGTAGTCACTTGGAATGAGCGGTTCACCAAGTGTATATTACCCTCAGAGTCTCCAAATACTAAATTTCCATGGCCACTAGTGGCCACCACCACCTTAACATCCTAACAACAAAACACCGCAAAACAATGTAGTTAAAACCATTATAATGATAGGCCTAACATTCTCACCATCGAGCAATGACATTTTAAATAGCCCATAACGATGTTAAACCTGTTCCAAGTAAACTAATATAATGTATTTGTAACAACTTAAACACAGCATAATATAATGAATTAAGTCTAAAAGTCGGATTATGTTCAAAGAGACCCAATGAAATAATTAATCAGTTTTTATTTTATACATTTAAATTTGTTGGCAAAAATAAATTTGGCCTTAATGCTTGTAAAAACACCCAAACTACAGTAAGTATGATTCTGAGATGTTTGAACAAAAGAAAGTGTTCATTTTCATGTGGCAAGCTAATAGTATTAATCCTTTTTTTATTTATATTTTATTATTTATATTTAGCACCGCGTCTTGCTATCCGTTCGGGTTATACGCTTTAAATACTAATTACGTTAATGAATTAGGAATTGGGAAGGTTGAATTAGAAGAAGTGAGCCCGCATTTGCGTGGAGGGAGAGTGGAAAACTATTTAGGAAAAACCACCCCCAGTTCACCTGACCGAGATTCGAACCTCGATCTCCCCGTCCTCAGCAGTCGAGCTCAACACGACAAGCGCGTGAGCCAACTACGCCACCGAGGTGAGTCCTTTTTTTTTTTTAGAAATATGTTATGATAGGTAGGCCCCTATAAAAATACATATGAATGCCACTTACTTTAAATGCTTCTGCTAATTTTCCAGAATCAATATCTTTATTGAGCTCAAAGAAATTGAAGCGCCTCCACTGAAAATAAGTATTTAAATCAGAGATAAATTAAACAATTTCAAAAATTATATAAACTAAGTGATTTACTCATATTACTTAATTAATTTCAAAAATTAACACTGATCATAGTAGACTAATGAAGGATAGAAGGTTAGAGTAACATTAGGTTGACAAATGTTTCATTTCACTGAACATTGGTGGTAGGATGGCAACTTACACTGGGAGAGAAAGCAGTTACTATAAAAAAAAGATTCATGGGGTTTAACAAAGTTTGTTATTCTATTAAATAGTATTAAGGTACCTATTATTTTAAAGTCATAGTACCTAAGAGTTATGTTCAAAAGAAATATGAAATGGAAAAATGAACTGGTTTAAAATATAAAGAAGTATTTTTTTAATGAAAATATAAAAAGTGGGATCCTAATATATGTGTTATAAACGTGTTTGTTACAAGATTAATTGTGTATCCTATATTAAGGTCCCAATACAATACAAATACATTGGATGACAATACTAAGCTATCTGGAGCTTTATTTATTGATTTAAAAAAGGCATTTGACACTGTCAACCATGAAATTCATATTATACAAGCTGTCTAAAATAATAATAAGAGAAGTAGCTCTTGAGTGGTTTACGAGCTATATTACTAACAGAAATCAATACACTTACATAAATAATCCCGAAAGCACTGTACATGGTGTCACGTGGACATTTACTTTTTCTTATTTATGTTAATGACATTTTCCAGGTAAATTTTCAAGGCCATTTACAACTATATGCAGATGACACAAGTTTATATTTACATTGGACAAAATTTTAAAACTATTGCAGAGAATATTCAAACAGACCTGAAATTGTTATACCATTGGTTAAGTGTCAATAAACTGTCACTAAACCTTGAAAAGTCTAACTATGTTATTTTTACTAGACCGAGAAACAAAGATAGAAAGAATATAGATAATTGCCAGATAAGCTTTGGGAATAACATTCTGAAACAAGTAAGGAAAGCAAAATATCTTGGTCTGACCATTGACAGCTCACTATCCTGGAGCTCACATAAAAAACATGTCACAAAAAAAATTAGGGGTCCAGTTGGGGTGCTCAAAAAAACTCTCCTACAAATTCACTCCAAACGTGTTAAAGCCCATCTACTTTGCTCTGGTTAACTCGCATTTGTCCTACTTAAATGTAATCTGGGAATAATACTTTTAAAAATCATTTAATACCAATAAAAAAACTACAAAACACAGCAGTAAAAAATATTTTTCGGCTGCCCAGCGGTGAGGACGGCGACATTAAGCTTAAAAGGTTGGGTATTTTGAAATTAACTGAAGCTATTTTTTTGGCTACAGTTGTAATGATATATAAACTTGAAAACAGCCTAACTATTAGTAACCTAAAAATTGGGGAACACAAAAAGGGGAATTACTCTACAAGAAAGTAGAAATAATTATTTCCAGAACAGAGTAAACACCACTACTTTTGGACTCTACTCAATAAAGTTCAAGGGACTAAAATGTTTCAATATTATACCATGAGAAATAAAGATGAAAAAACTTAATCTTTTTAAAAAGGAAGTTAAAAGGTACATTCTAGAAAACAATTTTGACCAGGCGATATGTGGGTGAAACGTTATTTGTAATTTTGTAGAAACTGATATTATAATGGGAGCAGAATGTGTGTTTTATATCATGTGTATGTATACGGTACTTTTTTTTCTATATTTTGTAAAGGTTTTTTTTGTTGTATACTCTTATGTTTAATTGCAGTTTTACTATTATTGGGCTGAATGCATCTAAAATAATGTGGCCGGATGAGGACAAATAATTTATACCATGTAATGGACCTCACTTTCCTAAATATATGTAGCTAGTTAGTGAATGAACCACGCCTACATTAGGATGTTTATATGCATACGAGGCAATCTTGGCTCTTTTTGTAAACAACTTCTGAATAAATAAATTTCAAAAAAAAATGTTATGACAAACTGTAACCACCACCCCCCTAAAAAAAAAAGGTGTTTTAAAGACGCAACCCAAATCCCTTATAAAATTATGTAGGCTTACACGTTTACATAGTAGTTTTAACTCTTATGTATAATTGGTACTGTTTCACATATGCTTTACTCTCGAGATTTAATTGTGAATAAATAAATATGTAACCAAATGTTTGTAATTACAATACAAGTTTAAGATAGTATTTAGTGTAGTTTGTACTAACCTCTAAAAATGCCATTCCTATTTCAGCACCTAGGTTGTTATTTTCAAATTGCCGTGTGTTCAAATAAGTTTTTATATGAAACGATATGTCATATTAAATGACATTAAAACTAAACTAATAAATTACGCCCGTTAATACCGACCGACAGACGACATGGTAAATTTTCTTTGACAACAAACAATGCTGCCACTTTTAATAATGAGAGCTCTAAATCCCACCAATTCTTCCACAGTAATTATCTCTTATTTTCTATCTATCTTTAAATACTAATTAAATTAAAGTTCATCTATCACTTCAATCTTGATCATGATTAGTTGGTAGAATTGCCTCATGTAGCGCTCTTAGTAATATTTCAAATCGTTGGGATTTAAGGCTCTAATTCTTCTATGAAAACTAAACGAAGAGACCGGATTATCGGCTGTTTCCTTCTCCTCGAAGCAGACGAGCACGGAGCATTTCGCAAGTAATAAAATACTTGTTAGTGACTCATGGGCTAAAACTGTACTTAAAAAAAAGTATTTCTTTGTTGTTTGGATAGACTTGTTCGACTGTGCGGGTGCTTTGTTTGTGTTTTCGGTCAATTCTATCAAAGAAGCAGCTTTAACCGTATTTCGCATGTTTTTATGAACAAGTAGAATTTACTAGTGAATTGTTAAAATGTTTCATCTCAAATCTATAGCTAAAAGTGCAGTCCCATTAAAGCATAGTTGCTCCCATTTCGACGTGAGTACATTCCTGAAAGTATGCCCGACAACTTTACAGCATAGTAATTTGAAGAGAAACTACGGTGACCATCAAATTCCAGATAGGTTAAAGCATGTTGCTACTGCTGCAAATCCGAGGTTTTTCGATATGGTGGAATTTTTTTTCCACCGTGCTTGTCAAATAGCTGAAGAAAAATTAGTTGAAGATTTACGTGTTCATCATAAAATGTCGTTGGAAGATCGAAAAAAGAAAGTGAAAGGGATCCTGATGCTAATGCAGGGATGTGACCATATCATTGAAGTGTCATTTCCTTTGAGGCGAGATAATGGCGAATATGAAATGATAACCGGCTATCGAGCTCAGCATAGCACTCATAGGACTCCCTGCAAAGGAGGTAAATACAATCATTAATTTATTTTTATTGGTTGTCAGTAAAATATCCTATTGACATTACACCGTGTTTGTTACCACTGCTTTCTAATAAATAATTGATACAAAATTCTCATTTCTCTGATATTAATTTAAAATATAACACGTTGTTGGTGATTGTCAAGTGTAATTCATATTACAGTTGGCTAGAAGTTAGTAAGTAGGGCCTAATGGTCTAAAGCGTTATTTTTGCAATAGACTTGACTGCGGTTGAAATAAAGATTGCAGATCGAATCCCAGTAAGGTGTACCGAGGGTGCTTTTTCTTAAAATGATTTATCTCCACACACAAACAGATATACTTCCTCTAAATTCAACCTTCCTTATCCCTAACACTTAGGTTTAATTAGTAGCCAACATATTGTGCTTATAACTTTACGCTGTAGTAAAATATGCTAAAAAATGAAGAGCACCAGAACTATCTTAATATCCATTCATTGGCAGATTTCTCCACAACTTTACAAACCATTTGACAGATTTCTTCATTATTTTACAAACCAAAGAAAAACAAAACCTTTTTCCACAACTTTACAAACCATTTGGCAGATTTCTCCACTACTTTACAAACCAAAGAAAAACAAAACTTTTTATTTCCAACTTTACTAAGGATTTGGGTTTTTGAAAACTTGCAACACTTGATGGGAGATTTTTTTTCTAAATTATATTGTAACCTAACCTACATAATAGTTAATAATAAAATGTTAACAAATAAATTTGCAGAGTTAAATTATTGTTTTTATGTTTGACTCTGACCGGAAAGCTTAGTGTTCAAAATCAAATAGTTTGAATCCTGGCCAATTGTAGGCTCTTTATATGGCTAATTCCACAAAATGATTTGTAACTCTTATCCACAGTTTTATCTGCATTCTGCATTTGTATCCAATTTTTATTTTCCTTGGTAGGTTCTACTATTATTGCATTTACACAGAGCTCTTGCTATATTTAGGTAGGTTTAGATTCTCTATTAACTGAGGCCTACCTTATTTAAATAGAAGTGTTATCTCCTTCTTTACTACTTGAATTTAAGGAAGTGATTTGAAGTATTTTTAGAAGATAACAATTTATCTTATCTCGGTATTATTGGTTCCTTAGTTGCCTTAGGAGTGTAGGCCCATGTTATACACTGGTTAAGTCAAGCACACAACTCTCAAGCCAACCCTCGTTGATTAATTTGGCTTTATTTTATGAGGATATAATTTATACTGAATCCTGATTTTTATAGAAAGCCCATGTTCAACCACCAACTATAATTGAAAATCACAAACATTTGGCATCCTAGAAATAATTTATTATTTGATTTTAGTTCAGGTTCATCTTAAACACTCTCAAAAGCTTCCAATATCACTTCCTTATGGATTACTGCAAAATTTATATTTACATTGATGATGATGATGATGATCTATCACTTGCTAGTGAGTATGATTGTCTTCCACGGATATTATCATTTGTAATTGTGGATTCTTAGGTGACTGTAAAGGCCAGTCCTGGAGTTACAAACTTTCTCACATTGTTGGCATACATTGTCTGCGGTAATAGCTGGCTGTTGAGTGTTGACTCTACTAAGATGTATTTGTTCTTTTCTAGCATTACACTTGTCAGATTGGTATCTTTGTCGTTGTTGTTCAAAGTGTTATTGGGCTTCGTGAACAAGCTGACACCATACCCGGCGATTAGCTGCTGTGGCCTTCCACTTGTCAATGTTGATTAGACACTTATTTATGTTGGACTTAAGAACGTGTATGTGCTGTCAACCCCAGCTTTCGTTAGCCATCCTTCATTTGTGAATACATAATCTGCTCTGGGAATCGAGTTTCGAGCTTATGAACATAGACTGTCCATCAAAGTTTCTGCTTGATGTTCAACGCTTCCAAGTTGGTAGTATTGGCCTCATCTAAGACACTGATGTTAGTACGCCGGTCTTGCCAATTCACTCTGAGGGTTTTCCAAAGAAAGCGCTGATGGTACCTGTACTGGCATTTTAAGTGCCTTCTGTAGGTGGTCCAAGCTTCACACCCGAGTAAGAGTTGGTATTATGATAGTTTGGTACATATACAATTTGGTCCAAGTTCTGATAGTATGATTGTCAAAGAGACTTTCTCGCAGCTGTCTGAAAGCTACGCTAGCACATTTTAGGTAGTGTTCGATTTTAGTACCAATATTTGCATTTGTTGAGAGGTGATTGCCAAGGTAAGGAAAGTGTTTGATGTTCTGCAAGACCTCCCCATTGAGTGTGATGGCAGGAGCTGCAATGTTGAAATTGAGTGTAGGTTGATACAGAATCTGTGTCTTCCCGATGTTAATGCCATATGCATGCATAGACCTCATTAAATGTATTTAAAATAGTCTGGAGGTCCTCTTCTGAGTTGGCCAAAACAACGTCATCCGCATACTCGAGTTTGAGAACAGACGTTATAGATATTTTGGTCTTCGCTCGTAGTCTGTTAAGGTTGTATAAGCCTCCAGGATTTGTCCTGTACACTGTTTCTACACTCGGTGGCAGTTTCCCATCTATAAGATAAATTATAATTCCAATAAATATTTAGAATAGAGTGGGGGTAATTAAACATCCCTGTTTGACACCCACTGTGATCTCAAAGGGTTTTCCAAGTCCATTTCTCAGAACAGTGCCAGTCATGTTATCGTGTAGCAGCCGAATAAGCTGACTGTATTTCAGGAGGCAGCCAATTAGAGCCAAGATCCTCCAAAGAACATCTCAATTAACCGAGTCTAAGGGCCAGTTTCATAGTCAAATTTAGTACGCCTCAAGTGCGGCGCTACACTAAATACAAGACGACACCTACCTAAACTCGAATAGAATGGGCCGTTCTCGCATAGGAAACTGGCCCATTCCATTCTGGTTTAGGTAGGTGTTGTCATGTACTTAGTGTAACACCGCACTTGAGGCGTACTAAATTTGACTATGAAACTGGGCCTAAGTCCTTCATGAGATCAATGAAGTCTATGTATAGAGGGCGGTTTTGTTCCCTGGATTGCTCCTGCATTTGCCTTACACTGACTAACCAAACGAATGAAGAATATTTTTTCCCGCCATTGTGGCAACATTAGTTTCCAGTTTTCAAATAACAGGCTTCCTATAAAATTCAGCCTAGAAGTCAGAGACTGATGACCAACCCATCTTGCTGCATTAGGGTGGATTTACCCATAATATTTTAGTCTCTACAGTACTCTATAATTTTATAATCCTACATCCTCTATTTCTTCCACTATTCTTTCACCCTTTCTCCCACCCCTCTTTCCCACTTTTTCCCACCCCTCTTTCACGCTTTCTCCCATCCCTTCTTTTACCCTTTCTCCCATCCCTTCTTTTACCCTTTCTCCCTCCCCTTCTTTTACCCTTTCTCCCTCCCCTTCTTTTACCCTTTCTCCCTCCCCTTCTTTGGTGACGCGGCAGTAGGCCTAAAGTCAGTTGGCCTAAAAGTCAGTTGGCCTAAAAGTCATTTGGCCTAAAAGTCATTTGACCTAA